>PPHD01015891.1:0-15851 GCA_002909625.1 Bambusicola thoracicus
AGGTGTCCCTGTCTACAGCAGGGGGTTGGAACTACGTGAGCTTAAAGGTTCCTTTCAACCCAAACTGTTCTATGATTCTACGACTCATACTATTTCTAAAAACATACTACCAAGCAGAAACACCTGTAGCACATGAGAAGAAAATGACCCAAGGAGCATAAAAATCTTGCTCACATCCATTTCTAATCTCAGATGCAAGAAATACACGGTCAAAAACCATTGGTCTTCATGCAACAATCTGCATGATTGCAATCCCAATCCCCCCTCATCCTGCCATGTCAAAGTGACAGCTTTTCAAAACCTGAGATTTCAAAGGTCACTGTAAGACCAAAAGAAAGGATACTGCTTCATGACTTCTTTGTACTTCACAGTGTCCCGGATATCGATGTTGGTGGGGAAGGGAAAGAGAGGGGCAAAGGGTGTCAAAAAAAGGAGAAAGACACAGGCAAGTGGTGAGCAAAAAATGGGAGATGGGTGAGGGGCAGTGAAAAAAGGTAGGAAAGAGATGGGAATGAAAACAAGAAAAGCGATGGACAAGGAACAAGCATGGAACAGTAAAGAAATGGACAAGGTAGAAAGAAGGCATGGACAAGGCATGGGCAAGGAATGGGCAAAGCAGTGTGCAAAGGGGTTTCCAGTGGAATACAGACTCAAAAAATTATGTGTTTCTGTCAGTTTGATCATGCTTGTCCCTCACTTCCTCAGTTCCTGTGGAGCTCTATCACAGGTAGCAATTTTTTGAGGTTAGTGTTTCCCTGCAGCTTTTTGAGGTTAGATACCAGCAAAATGGGTGACTGTGTCAAAAAGAAGCCAGTGGTCATCAGGGTGGCTCCTTAGCATCAGGACATGTGAATGCAGGCTCCTTCAGCAAGCTGTGCACGACCCCTGGCACTTCAGGGCTTATGGAGCATCCCTATATCCACTTAGGGATTGCTAGCTGCTGTAATCACTCATCAGGGCTGGACTAACCTCTGTTGCCCTGCACAGCATAGGTGACCCTGATGTCATTGCAGAACCGCCCCATCTTCTCTGCCACATGGCCAATCTGCAGGGCCAGCTCATAGGTAGGAGCCAGACAAAGGCACTGGGGAGGGGAGAGAGGTATTAGGCAACAGCCAAGGCATCAAAAAGCATCAAAAAGTATTGAAAAGTATAAATAAGCAGCAACCAGGAAGCTGCAGATTATAATGAGCATCAATTAGATTATAATGAGCATCAATTAGGATGTTTAATATTAGAGGCTTCAATGAACTGTAACCAGGATGCTCAAGATCACAGTGAGCAGTAACCAGGGTGCTTGAGTTTATGATGAGCAGCAATAATGATGCTTGAGGTTATGAGGAGAAGCAATGACAATACTCGAGACTGTAATGAACAACAATTACAAAATGGAGACAAACCCAGAGCTCTGCCTGCATACATCCCAAAGCCATACATAACAGGAGCAAACCCAGATCTCCGCCCTCTTTCAGTGGCTGTGCCCCTGCTGTATACCTGTGGGTACCTCTCAGCACCTTTCACTCTGCTCAGCATTGCCAGGACAAATGCTGCTGTTTTCCCTGTCCCAGACTGGCTCTGTGCAATCAGATTTTGGGGTCTGCAAGGGAAATGTTAGCAGTAAAAGTCTGGGTCTCTGTGGCAGCACCTCCCAGGGGATGCAGACCACTGAGGCTGGTTCATCCCTTCCTGCGGGCTCAGGACTCACGGATGTGCCATCAAGATGGGCAGAGCATTTGCCTGGATCTTCGATGGCCTGTTGAAGCCCATGGTGTACACGCCTTGTAAAAGCTCCTTTTTCCTGTGAAAAAGCACAACCAGGGGCGTTCTATAGGAACTGGGGTGTGTGAGGCCAGGTGTTGGGGAACTTACAGGTGCAGCTCCTCAAAGGTTCTGATGGAGAAGAGTGGGGAGGAGGGGTCCTGCTGCAACACCTCCACGTGGTGGCTGCTCTCTACCAGCGAGGTGTGGAGCAGCTTGTTGAGCAGCGAACTCTCAGCCAGGTCCTCTGCAAAGTGTGGACAAATGTGCATTTGAAAAAAACAACGAATTTGTGAAAAGAATGGATAAATTTGTGAAAGAATGTAAAGCAATGAATCCATGAAAAAAAGGGATGAATTATTTGAAAAAAAAAAAAAAGTAGCGTGAGAAAAATTGATGATGAATTTTAAAAAAAAAAAAAAAAGGTGAATTCATGATAAAATTGTGGGAAAAAAAAGGAAAAAAAAACTCATGAAGAAATTGTGGAAGAAAAAATATGCACTCGATTCAGTAAAAAAAAAACAACCCAAAACAACCAAAACCAGGATGTATCCATGAAAATTTCTTAGAAAAGAGCACCATGAATTTGTAAAATAAAAGAGTAACATGAAAAAAGTGATGACTTCTAGAAAAATATGTGAAGAGAATGCAACAAATTCATGTAAAAAGGTGATGAAAGTCACACACAAAAAGAAGAAATTGTGAAAAATGTGTGAAATGTCTGAAAAAAAGGTGAAAAACCTAATGAAAATATTGTGCAAAAAGCAAAACAAACAAACAAACAAAAATGGTGAGCAGTAAGATCTCATCCATGTCATCTAAATAGGGAGAACAATGTGTGAATTTGTGTGAAAGAGGCAATATGTTTGTGAAGAAGTGAAAAAAATGTGAAAAAAGTGAAAAAATAATGAGAAATGAAATAAATTCATGGGCAAAGTAGTGGGAAAAGAAATGAACAGGTGAAAAAAACAATAAATTGGGGGGGGAAAATACAGGAACCTGCAGGAAAAAAGTGAAAAAAAAAATCATGTGGAAAAAAAAAGGTAGAAAAAAAGTGAAAAAATGAAAAGTCTGATTAGTTTGTATGAAAAAAAGACTGTTAAATAATGGGTAAATTTGTGAAAAGAATGTGTAATAGAAAGCAATGAATGTGTGTCAAAAACTGGTAACAAATTTGTGAAGGAATTGGGTGAATTCATGATGAAATAAAAAAACAAGTTAAAATTCATGAAGAAATTGGGGTGAAAAAATGGAACGAATTCATGAAAAAGAAACCAACATGATGATACAATGACTAATATGATATAGCGATATGAAATACGAACGACTAATATAATGAAAAAAATGTTGAATTCATGAAAAAAAGTTTAAAAAATTTAAAACTTACATGAACTCATGAATAAACAGTGGAGAAAAAATCAATACATTAAAAAATGATAAATTTGTTGGGGAAGAGAGATAAATTTGTGAAAAAAAAAAGGATGGATTCATAAAATCTGTGAAACAAAGCAATTTATTTGTGCAAGGAAATGAAAAAGTCGTGAAAAAGTGATGATTTGTAAAAGAAAAAAGTTTTTGAAATAAGGGATGACTGTTAAAAATTTTGAGATATAAAGTCATGTATTTTTGAATATTTTCTGGAAAAAAGAAAAAAAAAAACTCGATGAGAAATCATAAAAAAGTCTTCCATGAATTACTGGAAAAAAAAGTGATAAATCTGAGAAAAAAATCATAGGAAAAAAACCCACGAGGTGGAAAAAAAATCCACAATGAATTTATGAATTCAAAAAAAAGCAATAAAATTCTACAAGAAGAAACAGGGATGGATTTAAAAAAAGTGTGGGGAAAAAAGCAATTCATTCAGAAAAAAAAAAAAAGATATATTTGTGAAAAATTCATTAGAACCCCACAATTTTGTGGGGGAAAAAAAAAAACATTAAAAAGAACAAGGAATTCATGGAAAAAAAAAAGTGAGCTTGTGGACAAAAGTGGTAACAAAAAAAAGTGATGAATTTATGAAAAAACTGTTGAAAAAAAACTAGAATGATTTTGTGAAGAAATTGTGACACATCCTGAAAAGTGTAACCAATTTCTGACAAAAGTGAAAGTGAATTTTTGCAAATTCTGTTTAAAGAAATGGATTTGTGTAGAAAATGTGAAGAATGGACAAAATTGTGAAAAGTTGTGGAAAAAATGGATGAATTTTTTAAAAATTGTGGAAACGGTAAAGTTGAAAAATTCATGAAAAAATGAATTCATGGAACCAAAGGGGTAAATTTGTGAAAAATGTGTGAGAAAAAGCAATAAATGTTTAAAAAAAAATCTTGAAAAATGCACCTGACTTGTGAAAAAATAGTGGGATAAAACTTGAATTAATGACAAAGCAATGAATGACTAAAAAACTGTGGGGGAAAATTAGTAATGAATTCATGGAAGAAAAACATAAATTTGTGAAAAATCACGGTGAAAAATCAATGAATTCATTTAAAAAGCGACAAAGTGGTAAAAAAGAAACGATGAATTCGTGAAATGAGAACTATTTGTAAAAAATACCTGTAAAAAAAAAAATTGCAAAACGAATTCTTGAAAACAGGTGACGAATTTCTGAAAACGGTGAAGAAAAATAACGAATCTGAAAAAAAATCGGAGAAAAGTGTTGGGGGCAGGGGGGAAGAGTGGGAAGGGAGTGATAAAACTGACAAAAAGACCATGACGTTGTGAAAAAAAAGCGGCGGGAAAGCGATCACTTCATGAAAAAATCGAGGGAAAGGAGGCACGGCAGACGCCCGGCCCCCAGGCCGTCCAACCCCTCGCCATGCGGCGCGGCGCGGCGCCGCCCAACCCCGACTCTGGGGCAATGCCCCAGCGGGCCGCGCCGTCCTTTTTCCCCCCACCCACCCCCCCACAGAGCCGGACCGAGGCCCAAACTCACCTCTCTCCTCTTCCTCGCTTTCCTCATCCTTGCTGGTGCGGGAGGGCTCTGCGGACGGGAAGCAACGAGGGGCGCTCGGCACGGCCGCATACAAGGGTCTGTCCCCAACCCCGTCTCCATCCCCGTAGCCCCGCGCCGAGGTGCGACCGCGCGCTTCCCTCACCCTGACGCTGCCCGGGGAGCTCCCGCCGAGGGCCCGGGGAGACGGACCCCTCCTGGCGCCGAGAAGTGAAGCTGTCCCGGCCGAGAGGTTTGGAGCTCGGGTAGCCGCCTGGGGACGGGCTGCGCCCCGGTGCCTTCGGCCGCTGCGGCCCTCGACCGCCTGGGGCTGCCGCCGCCATGGAGCCACTGTTCGACGGACAAAATGGCGGCGGTGCGGCTGTAACGGGAGGGCGGGAGGGGAACGGCAGCGGGACGGGGTATGGAGGGTCATGGGGTCAGGGGTGTGAAAAGGGACCCCACCATAGAGTGTGAAGGAACGTGGAGACAATGACAGGGACAGAAACCCCATCGTGGGCTACGAGGGATCATAGGAACAAGGATAGCAGCAAGGACTCCATCATGGGGTGTGAAGGGACTTGGAGAGGGACAGAGACCCCACCGTGTGCTGTGATGGGATTTGGGCAGGGATAGGTCTTCCATACCCTTCTCTGTCATCACCAGGGTAACTGGGGATGGAGCCACTGCTGTCAGTGTTGTAGGACAGCCTCTCAGCACCATACACTCTGAGGCCAGAAGTCTCCCAGAATGCTGGAAAACTGCCTTTGGAAATCTTCCCATCATCCAGGTCTGTGCTTCCAAATCAATCCAGTAGGGGTCTCATATTTTTGCTCATTGTTGTCAATTAAACATGAACGCATCAAGGCATCTTTCTCATTTTAACATCGCTTTCCAGGTTCAAGTTTAAGTTATGGACTGTTTAAAAAAAAAAAAAAAAAAAAAAAAAAAGAAGTGTAGGAGTTCTGTAAAATGTCAGGTAGAAGAAATGTCCTCATGCAGTGTCCCTTTGGTGTCCAGGCACTGCCTCAGAATTCTACAACCTGAGAAACCTAGAATCTTACAGTCATAAACATGTAGGAACTTGGAATCCTAGAAAACTAGTATCAGGGAATCCTAGAATCTTAGAATCCTAATGTCACAGAATCCCAGATTCAATTAGATTGGAAAAGACCTCAAAGGTCATCAAGCCCAGTGAAGGAGATGCAGTGCCACAAAAGTCCCTGCAACTGTTCCCCAGCAACACAAGCTCAGGGCCCAGCAGGGTGATGTGCCAGAAAAAGTAGGTGTTATGTCACAAATAGAGGTAATAAACCACAGATAGGGCTTAGTAGTAGAGTTGGCAGTGCTGGATTAATGGTTGGACTTGGTGGCCTTAAAGGTCTTTTCTAAGTTAAATGATTCCATGACTCCATAAAGGGAAGATCTCTGTAGGGGAGCTGCTGGCTGAGCAGCCTGAGAACCTTGGACCTCATGATGTTTTACTTTTTCAACATGTCACTGCTACAAAAAACCTGAGTATTTATTTTTAGACACCATTAAACCAGCAAATGGGGATTTTTCTGAGGAGCACCTTTAATCTGAAGTTGCTGTCCAGCATCATCCACCTGCTTTGAGTTTCTCTCAGAGATGGTCTTCACCTCACCTAGAGCAATTATGCCAACAGAATTTATAATTCTGGAATATGAATAAAGTAATGTATTTAAATACGGTGAATAATGCAGCTGTGATAAGCTTTCTGCCAAATTACACTGTGTGGAAACTGTTGAGTCATGGCCTGAACCACTGATTGATCACCTGAAACAAAGACTGGGTCAGCCCTGAGAGCACAGGTGAGGGCAATTCAGCTGTGTGACCGGAAGTGACTCCTAGACCCCATTTAAGGGCTGAGGAAGGATCTCTTTCTGGAGATCTCTCCCTTTTGGAGTTTTCCACTGTGAGCCTAGATCCTTGGGTACGAGTAAGCATTTCTTCTTTGATTCTCTTTTCTACCACGATAATCTTTCCAACTATAACACCTGCAAAGTGCCATCCTAACCGTACTACTCTTCCAACTCTACGTTTGTTGACTGTACAGACGCACAGATCAGAGGCAGCCCAAAGGAAACTCTTCCACCTGGCTGCTCCCTGGACAATTCTCAAAGCAAACATTCAAGTGATCTTTTTGCAAATGACCCACAACAGCTCTTTTACTTATGGTAAATGTCCAGTCAAGCTGTGAGCAGATGCACATTCTGTCAGATACAACACTTAAAATTGGTATATCAGGTTTCCTTGAAGAATCGAGTCATTTACAGTTTTAAGTTATTAATCAGTGTTTCATTATTCCTCTCTTTTCGTCTGGATAAAATAAGGCTCACTTTATTTGAAGCTATGAAGGGAGGCTGTATCATAATGGAAACAAAAACAGTAGGACACCTTTGTTCTGCTGAAAGTCAGGCACATGGTCCAATGACTTCAAAACTTAACCTTTTCACTCCCAGCCTTTGATTCCCAGCCTGTGTGTCCTAGTGACAGACAGAGGCGTCACTATTTCCACTGCAGATATGTGATACAGACTTCTGGATATGACATGGTGATTTCTGACTGTCAGCTATTAAAAAAGAGAATATGTGACATATCTCCTGATGAGACCTTAGGAATCTTGTCCCACCCCAATGATTCGTGATTCTGCAGTTTTATGGTTCAGTGATTCCATGGTTCTATGATTCCATGAGTTGTTGCTTCTGTGATTCCACGACCCCGTTAATTGGAGATTTCATTATTCTAAAAGTTGTATCTTCTGGTTTTGCAGAAATAACAAGGAAGCCTAGCTGCCATAGCCAAGGTTTGTTATTCAATCCTGAACTCCTGTGTGGGGACAAGAGCACTGAGGGGATGCAGCCTGACCACTGCCTTCCAGTAACTCAGTGGCCCATCCCTGCAACTCCTGGTCCCTGTCACCAACCTGTTCATGTGTGTCGTATCTCCATGATGTCCCCATGATGCCCTCATGTCAGCTTTATGTTCCCGTAGATTCCATGATGTCCCTGCGTCTCCATGATGCCCCTTTTTCCCTATATCCCTACAGCCAGGGGATGTCAGCCACTGCTACATGGTGGCTTTGAGTCTGGGTGCCATCAGGATCCCAGTGCTCAGTGCCTGTTCCCTCAACCTTGGCTCCTTCCCATACCCAGGGGTGGGGGCTGGCTGCATGCTGGGTTCAGCCCATGCCAGGGGGGCTCTGCAAAGCCCAGGGGCATTTGGGGAGCTGGGAGGAGCCCTGGGATGATAAATGCAGCCCTAGCTTCCTGCAGCCTCACTCAGCTCCTATGGAGGAAGAAGGTAGCCATGCTCCATGTCACGTTGCTCCTGCATGTGCCTCCATGTACATGCTCAAGTGTGGCGATCAGGTCTCAGTGACAATGGCTGGCTGGGGACCTCCTCCTCTTTTGGTGCCCTCAATTCCCTTTCTTCGGGTTCTCTCTCTTGGTTCCCTCTTATTGGGTCCTCTTGGTTCCTTCTCCTTGAGTCCTTTCTCTCTGGGTGCCCTCTGTTCCCCCTCCTTGGGTCCCACTTATTCCCTTTTTCTGGGTCTCCTAGGGTTCTTTTCTTTGGGTTACATTGTTTTGTTCTCTTTGGATCTCCACTGTCTCCTCCCCTTGGATCCTCTCAGTTTCTTGTTCCTAGGTCCCTTCGGTTCCTTCTTTGGGTCCCCACATTCTGGTCTCCACCTCCCCTCCAGGTCCCTGCATTCCAAAGATTCCAGATGACAACTAGGAGCAATTGAGTCTAGGAAGACCAGCAGGGATTTTCCCTCAGTCCAGGGGAGGGCCATATGGGGGTGGAGGTCAGTGGGGACGCCCACGGGGATACAATTTTCCATGAATTCCAACCCAATCTGTCCTTCATCCTCCTTCCCTAGCTCCTGGACAATTTTGAGGTGAGAGCAAGTGAAGCTTTTGACGCAGGAGTGAGTTTTGGGATTCCCTCAGGGTGCAGCCAATTTGGGGAACTCTGAACCCTATGTGGGCTCTGAGCACATCCTGGTGCCCACTGAAGTCTCCCCATTTCTCCCTCTACCTACAACCCACGGTTGTGGGTCTTCTTACCTAGGTGAAAGACGGTGGTGGTCCCCTTACCCCAAAAGAGTCCTGGACTTCAGGGGGACCTCAAAGAGCTCTGGGTTGGGAGGCACGGAGGGGATCATCCATGATCCAAGGATAGCACTGTCCCTACATGGTGCAGGTGAACATCACATCACCCTGTGGTACATAGGGTACCACAATACCATAAAGTCTCCATAAAGGCCCAAAGGTTCTGGTGCCATAGAGATTCCGTGAAGTCACCTCCTGTACTTTGTCTTTCAGAATGGCACATTGGTGTGACCCCTGTGCTGTCCCCTCTCTGTTGCATGAAAACTTGACCATCCCTAGATGTCCCCACCAGATCCTCTAGAGGACATAGCCCATTTTCCCACAATAAACACCAATAAAGCCCCTCAGCAAAGCTCCTGTGCTCATGTCCCTGTATTCTAGTGTCCATATGTCCCTTTGTGCTTGTGTCCATCTGTCCCCCATTGTCCCTGCAGTATTGTCCCTGGTATCCATACAGTATTCCTATTATTCCTATAGTGACACCGTTACATTATCCCTGCAGTAACCCCATTATTCCACGACTCTGTAACATTCATTTGGCTCGAGGTGTGGAGATGGCACCAGATGGCACCGAGGGTGACACAGCCCCTCAGTGGGCGGTACCGGGAGACACCAAGAGTGACATAATCCCTCAAGGAGTGGCACTCGGTGTCCTCCGGAGCCCTCAGCACAAGTTCAGACTCTTTCCGGTGCCGTTCCTAACAGTTCCACCCCACCACGCCCGCCCTGTGGGGTAGCTGCAGCCTCTCCCCCACGCCCAGATTTACCAGCTCGGCCACACCTCCCACCCACCTTCTCAGCCAATGGTAGCCATCACCCAGCAAATGGCAGTGCATCTAGCCAGTGAGAGCTCGCGGTGGCGGCGGGGTGAAGGCACAAAGAGAACGGCCACGCTCTTTCCCTTTCCTCCCTCTGGGTGCAATGGACAAAATGGCAGCGTCAGTTGCCTAGCAATAGCGCTTGGGCCCACCAGGAGGCTCTAAACCCCATTCGGGCCTAACTCAACCCCACAGTCATCTTAATCTCTTACCTGGGGATGTAGGAATGGAATGTTGTTTCTGCATTAGATACTGAAAAGGGGGATTTGATCTGAAGAAGTAGAGCATAATCTATTTGTATTTTCTAACTTGTCCTTAGAAATAGCTGATGTGAAAAGGTAGAAATACCATATATGCTAGTAGCATATTTTAGAAGTAGAGTTGCTGAATAATGTGATTAATTCTTGCTTGCAAAACCACAATAGTATTACGGACTAAAAGCATACTGTAGGGCTATTCTGTTTAGATAAGAGACCTTCAGTGAAAGAAAAACAGACTTAAAAAACATCAAAGAAGCCAGGGCCTCTGCACAAGGTGGGATTGCCTCGCTCTGTGGATAGGTTGGGATGCAACAGGAAGACATGAAGATACTCCCCTCTGTCCTCCTTCCAAGCTTATCTCTATGCAAGGACGAGCAGATCCAGAAACAATGACTGAGTGTTGAATGATCAAGTGTGAGAAGTTAATTAATTAGCAATATATGCTTAACTAGCAACGATTTATGAGTAACTGAACTGAACCGAGGAAGATTGTGAACCTGAAGTACTCAGCCAGTGAGGACCCAGGGTAGAAAGAGAGAAGCATCGAGTAATAGGGCATAAAAGATGTAAGGCTATTTTCTGTGTGCTCTCTGGCTTGCAGGAAGCCCACCATTGCAGTTGTGAATAAAATCTGCTTTATCAGAGATACCATCCTGGTAAATTATTTGGATATTTCCAACAATTTGGGGGCTCATCCGGGATTATTACGGCCTCTTTGGGGGTCCCCCTACTGCTCTGGATAGGATAGGTGCTGATTCTAGTGGTCCTGTCTGGGTGGTGAGGTGACTCTTTGGGATGGCGGATAAGAAACCAAGACTGTTACATAAAGGAGGGATCTGTGAAAGCCAAGGGGCAGGTAGGCATGGGTGTTGACCCCTGCAGACCCGGTAACCTTGTGCACAGACCAAGGTAAGGGAATTTAATTCTTGCCTGGGGGGTCGGTTGAGACTTGAGTGAGTGTGTATGACTGAGACACACTTTCAGTGTGAGGCAAGTGCGGAGTCCTGATCTGCAGTTCCGTTGTCCTGCGAGGGGTGCAGCCGGAGACAGACGAAGCGGCTGTGGTGGTGAATGGAAGAGTCTCAGGAGGGAGCTGTTGGTGTGCGGTACCCTGTGCACTTGAAGTGGCAGCAGTACACCCCTATTAATCTGAGAATCGGAGCAAGGTACTCTGGAGGGATTAGCCCTAGATCCGAGAATAGGAGTTTGGTAACCTGTGAGCTGGGTGGTTCACAGTAACATTCTGGAGGGATGAGGAATAGGAGCTCTGAGGAACAGGGGAAAATGGTCCCGCAGTTGTGCCTAGAGATAGCCCCTTGGGAAAGAAGCTTCAAAATTGGAAAATGTTCCCAAAACTAGGGGCAAGAACAGGGAAAAGGTGTTTAAATACTGTACAGACATAGCCTAGAGAGCCACTATAGGGAAAACCATTATTTTGACCAAAGAGTCTGATGAAGATTGGGCTTGTCAGACTTTGAATTTATATGTAAACAGTAGGACTCCTTTCTTTGAAACAAAATTGGTTTATGCTGGTTAATGAGTGGAAAAAGTAAAACAGTTCCTCACAAAAAGCAATCGAGGTTCAAAAGAGAAAGGAGAGAAGCAGAAAGATTGTAAATTGGTGACTTGCGGAAACAAACTCTATAACCCAGTTAGGTTATAAAGCAGGTATGATTTATTCGATGATTGTGCAATCAACTGGGTGCAGGGGGATCGCTCCACCAAACCTGCACACCAGCCAGAAGAAGCACTACAAATTTATAAGCCAAAGCCATATATATTCAACAGAAATTCTTGCAACCCATCCACGTGTCCATTGTTCTTCCAAAAACTCATTTACATACTACCCCTCCCCCAGCGTATGCGTTGTCCGTAGTAGGGGTCTCCCTCTGGTGGTCGTGGGGATGAAGTCAGAAGTCTTCCTCGCGAAGGCTCGACGTCTTCCTCGGTCTGACCTCTTTACGGTGCATTGAAACCAGTCATAGTCATTTATTTTGTATTGTTCCTTTCTCTATGTTTTTTGTACTATTTATTATTCCTTTCTGTATGTTTGCACAGCTGACCATGAAATGTTGAGATGTCGTTCTCCTTCCCTAGTTTTCAAAGCTAGCTTATTTACCCCTATATGTTCAAACCCTAGACCCACCTGAGCTCCTGATCTCAGAGATCCCTTAGATAACTTCCCCCCCTTAAATTTCCAAAGCAATGCGAGCAGCAACGGTCTCTGCAGAGGCAGGGAGTGGCCATGCTGCTGATCCCCTGCAGTGTCCTAGGGAGAGTGCACATTCTTAATTACTGAGGGAATTGGAGCAATGTAGATGGAACCAGGAAAATTTTTCTTTTTCTAATACTAACCTCACTAATGCTTCACTTCATCCTCTTAGGGAAGTCCCCTTAGGTCTAGGGGAAATAGGGTATGCTGATGCCTCCTCCTTTTTACTAGCAGAAAGGTTAGGAATTTCAAAAAGGAAATGAATTCCTTAACTGAGGATCCTATAAGAATAGCAGAACAATTAGATCAATTTATAGAGCCTAATTTCTACTCATGGATGGAAATGATGTTTATCATGGGTATATTGTTTACTGGAGAAGAAAGAGGTGTGATTAGGTGGGCAGCTGTGCAAGAGTGGGAAAGGAATACAGAAGAAAGGTCAGGCCCTGTGGGGAGGTGGAGAGAGGAAGGATCCCGAGGATAAACTGTACTGATTATTGTCAATGTCTTTGTGATTGTTGGATGTTTATGGTGTGAAAGTGCTATCTAAGAAGCTGTTACGGGACAAGGGGTGTCTAAAAAGATACCAAAAATGACCCCTGGGTTGTATTTTGGCTCACAGGAGGGACACTGTGGGTGAGACAGGGAATATCAAATGAGAAACTGGAAACAGATATGAAGTAGCAGGACCAGTTTTTATAATTAAGTATTCTAATCTTGAGACAGAGTATTGAATGTTTGTGGAAACTGAAGAACTGTATTGTTTAATTAGTGGGTTTTGAAATGAATGGAGCAAACTGTTTTGATGGTATAAGAAAGTGTAATTGTTAATTGAAGAATAATTGAGGGCATGTGGAAGTGTAATTGAGGATACGAATAGTGGAATAGTGTAAAAAGGAAAAAGGGTTAAAGAGAGTTTATGTGTGCTGGCATGAGAGCAACCCCCTGCACTGCCCTCCCCGTGAGCAGAAGTTGGAGTGAGAAAGAGAGCCAGGGCCAGAGACTGCTGTTGTAAACAGTGTTATTTGTGAAGGGGAGGTGGAGAAGACGGGGCGCTGGAAGTGAGAATAGTCTTCATCTGCAGAGATCTAAGAAACCGAAATCTCAGTGTTAGGTGAAACTGAAATATAATGTTAGTAGTTTTATGTAACAGTGAGAGTTTGGAAAGTGAAAAAGGTTTGAGAAAGACACAGGCTGAGGAAGGCAAAGATGAGCAAGGTGTAACAGGGATGTAAGGGCTGAAGAGAGGTGAGTGTTATGGAAAAATTGATTGAGGAACAGAGATAGTAAGGAGATTGGGAAGAACAACAGCAGCTGCTACTACTGTGGCGCTAAACTAGGGCTGTAGGACACAGAGGTCCCCTCAGGAAGAGGTGTGGGGGGCCTGGAAGAGCCCAGGAAGGGCTCTGCCCCACAGACTACAGGGAAATGGAACATTGGTGGAGAAATCCTAACAAACTGAGTGAGAGGGAACTGTCTCTGATCACAAAAGCTGGATGATGGGAACCTGGGAAGCTTACCCTAGCAGATCCACTGGTTATATTGCAGCTAGGGGAGCAGGATAAATAAGTTTAGTTTCTGGTGGATACGGGTGCCTCTTACCACCCATAGATGATTTTTGTAGCAGTAGTAGGAGCTACTGGCCAACAAGAAAAAAGCTTACCTTTTGGGATCAATTAAATATAGTTTGAGAAAGCAAGTAGGAATACATAAATTCTTGTACATAGCAGGTTCTCCAAAGCCATTACTTGGGCAAGAATAATTAGTACAAACAGATGCAGAGATTAAATTCAATAAAACTATAAATAAACTAAATAAAACTAACTAAATAAATAATAAAACTAAATAAAATAAATAAAGCTAAATAAAAATATTAGTGTTACCCACCAATAAACGCCATTTGCCATCCACCACATTGGTATCTGTGAGCTGATGGACTGAGCAGCCTGGGGTTGGTCGCCATGCCGTTCCTGAACCAGGTTGCCACACCTACGTTAGGCAACAAGTGGTGCTGAAACCTGGGACTGTCACCTGGACGGGTGAACGGCGGCCGGAGTGGCAGGACCAGCTCAGAGGGGAGGACAATCCCGGACCAACAAGGAGGATGGAAGCCCTTGTGAAGGACTGGATTATCAGACGCCCTCATTACCTGTATGCCCTTACGGCGAGAGAGGAAAACAAGTCGACACCCTGTCCGCACCTGGGAGTTCCACGCTGGTGGAATTCAAACAACAGCAACATAGCCCCCATACGGGGGGTTTGCGATGCCTTTGTGTGATCTTGATTTTAGGACTCGTCACCATAGCACAGGCAGAATTAGAGTACCATCCCCATCAGCCATTTAGGTGGGTTCTACGAGACCCTACAAACAATGATAGAGTGAGAAAGGAAAACATAACAGCAGGTGCCCCAACTTTTATGATAACATTTAGTGAGTTATTCCCCAAGGTGGGACCCAAATTCAGATAATTATATGGAACATACTGGTGCCCCAGTTCAAACCCAGGGAAGAGTTATTGTAACTATCCAGGATATTGGTTTTGTGGATACTGGGGATGTGAGACCATTGTAACAAGTGATAGATGGAAACCAGGAAAAGAGGACGAATTTTTGCGGGTAAGATGGGGACCAAATGGGTGTGACCATCCAAAATTTGCGATCGACGAATTGGATATCATAGTGGTACTTGTACTCATTTGAATTTAGAAATCCTACATCTGACTAATATGGGTTGGGCCATGGGGAAAATGTGGTCAGTATTTATTCACATTGCTGTGAAAGATCCAGGAGTAGTGATACAGATTATTAGACTCATGCCACAAACACCCCAAGTCATCGGGCCTAACCTGGTTCTTAACCCAGAAATATCTACACCTTTACTACATAATACCGGAAATAACACTGAAATTACCACACCTGTAGCGACATGCACCACCACAATCCCTGATGGAAATTCCCTTTGGAAAATGATGCAAGCTAGCTACCAAGTACTGAACAAAACTAACCCAAATCTTACGGGCATTGCTGGTTGTGCTACAGAATAAAACCACCCTTTTATGAGGCTGTAGGAGTAGGAGACATGCCCGTACAGATAAAAAGTACAAATCCGGCCCAGTGTATATGGGACCCAGAAAAGCAAGGGATTATGTTAGCACAGGCGGTGGGAAGTGGCGTGTGTGTTGGTAAAATCCCAAAGCATAAAGAACAACTATGTGTTAATAGGACACAAGATAAAACCCCTGCAAAGTGGCAAATACCAGCTAGAAATGCCAAGTGGGTTTGTTCCACTATTGGAGTCACACCTTGTTTGTCGTTGCAGAAATTTAATGAATCCTCAGAATATTGTGTCCGGGTAATTATTGTCCCAAAAATCTTTTACCATTCTGAAGACTTTGTCTACGACTCACAGATTACCCCAGTGTGGATGGACGGCTGACCCAGGGAGGTCAGGTTTATCTCCCCCTGGCTCAGTGCGAGCAAAACAGCTGCCATGGATCATTGTCTCACACAAGAACAGCGATGGGAGTAGACAAAAGGAATGCGGAACTGAGATAGAGACCACTGTGCCAGGTGCTGTGAGACAAGCTGCAAGCAACTACAAGTTATGAGAACTGTGCCTTGTTGTACTTAGCATGTTTTTTGTACTGCTCTATATAAACGGCTGTGTGCAGTTATTAAATGGCTTGGCTACTAGAAACCATATGGGTGTGTGGCCTCGTCCCTCGCCACACCTCGGCT
>PPHD01015892.1:0-15851 GCA_002909625.1 Bambusicola thoracicus
AGCAGTATTTTTAGTAAACTCTAAGCAGTTACGTCATTCACAAATTGTTTGAAGTAGCAATAAGTGTTATGTGTATGAGATGAGATCATCCCAAAATGATTCATTTTGAAAGCTAAGTGTGATCGTATGTGTGAACAATGTAGATGTCACCAACAGTTGCTCCTTTCCTTTTGCTAGGATAGGACAAATTCGGATCGTGTGCAATTTCCTTTGACTTGTGCTCTGCTTGGCCAGCCTTCTGATCATCATCAGCTTCTCTGGAGTGACTATATTTTTCCTTAGAATATCTAGCTGAAGATTTAGATGTTCGTGACAATGACAGTTCCAATAAAGAAAATTATTAACCTTCAACAATTCAGATAGCTTCTAACGTACTCTCTCTTGTTTCTCGCTAATAATGCAGTAGAAGTTGCTTGGAAACAGAGATTCTTCAAACCTTTTTTTAATGGTTTGGTTTGCAGACATTGATATATTTATTTCTCCTGCATCTCTCCACGCATTAATTGATAATTTTATTTCTTTCAGACACGTGTATTCTATATTTTTCCAAATTAACCTATTTTAGTTTATTTTTAGTAGGTTTAGAGTGAATTTAGTATTCTTACTGGCACATTTTACACCAAAAGGTATTTATCTGATACAGTAATTTTTCATTTTTCTATTTTTTTAATGCAGCTAACTGTTAATGCAGTTCAGTGCCTGGAGTTTAAATTAACAAAAGAGAAGTTGGGCATTGAAGGTGCAGTTTGTTTTCAGGAGGATACTTTTGAGAATGTAATGTAGCTACTCAGTTTTCTTCTTACATCATTTTTCCCCATTTTGTCTTAGTAAAAACTGGTGATAAGTCACGATGAGGTTCTTAGTGAATGAGACTTTCACATTTAACATACATGTGAGTAGAATAACGTTTTCCCCCCCACCCATATCCATGCAGCAAACTTCCGCCTGCTTTTCTAGTTCATTTAATAAGTAATAGCAAGGTATTTACTTTCTAGCTGTCTATTAACATGGAAAAGACCTCTCCTGAGCTTTGGATAGCTGGATACATTTTGGAAAAGGCTCCAAATTGCGTAGCCATCAAAGAGTTGTTACGATTCATCAATGCAGACAAACAGGAGGGCATAGCTTAAACAGGCAGAAACAGAGGAAAGGGGATTAGGGAAAGAATTAAAATAAAGGCGAATACAAAGAAGAAAACTTAACTGCACATTCAGTATTTTGTCTCTGCATGTATATTCCTTGAACATGCTATTTTAGTGGTTAATGCTGGTTGGATTTTGAGATGTACTTTATCTCTCCTGTATGCTTTTTGAAAATTAGAGGATATTACATCAGTGTCTCGGAGCTCACACTTGGTACTGATAAATGATGGCTTGGATAGCCCGCGAGTAAAGCAAAGATCATGGATGTGGTTAAAAGGAAGAGTAAGGATTAAATCTCAAACATTGAGTATTGGAGACTCGTATTTTCCTGCTTCTTCTGCTGAGCTGCTTCTTTTGAACACTTAGGCAGTTTTGAGTTTCAGTCTCGGTATTCTGCACTTTCAGTGTTGCAAAAGAAATACAACTTTCCCACCCGTATCTGATTACAATAGCTTCCAGTTGTAGTAATTTTGGTGATGTTACCTAAGCCTGAAATGCAAAACTAAAGGTTAGTGCTTTATCTATTCCACGGCTACGTTTATTTCTTTTTAGTGATAGTGATAGGAGCTCTGCCGGGAGGAGCAATGGCTGTGACTGGGATAGTGAGCAGTGCAAAATGTGATCCTAAATGGCTGCAACGTCCGTTCACGTCACCCAGGCACTTTTTCTGTCAGAGTTCTTTCTGATGGCCTGAATGCTCTCCTGTAAACTCGCAGTCCACTTCTAGGGTTGTACTTCCAAACTGTGAGGGATATGAAGATGATAAACTGCTAATTCAAATTGTATCTAAACAAGCTACAAATGACTTAACACTAGAGAAAGTGAGTAGACGATGTATTCCCCCTATAAAGACGTAAGGAGATCTCAGGAGGATGTATAATGTGCAGAACAGCGATTCTGATCCTTCTTAGATGAAGTCACAGTTCTAGATGGGCTGGTGTTTGTCAGGAAAGTTAATCATTTTTCTGTCTGCAAAATACTGTAAGCTAATCTGGTGAGCTTTACGCTTCCAACAAAATATCTTTGTGTTCTGTTACATTTACTAAATCTACTGAATAGCTGCCCTGAGATGGCTGTAAGTTGCATACAAAAATTGAGCTTTGTTTTCAACATTTGGTCACAGTTTGTAAGCAGAAGGAATGTAAAGAAAGCGCATTACAGATTTTGGCTATTGAGTTTAAGTTAAACGGATGTTACTGTGCACGTGAGTATTGCTAGAAAGCAGTTTCCACTTGTTCCTTGCTGTGACCTCATACATACTAAAATAGAAATTTGTAGAAGTTAGCATACGTAATATATATTTATGTATTTGTACCTACAGTATATTTAATATTCTTGTTTATAAAAGTTGAAGTTAGAGCTTTCACACTAATTTGTACTGTAGCTGCATTTCCAGACTCTTTGTGGTAGTAATGCTTTTGATGACTTATCGGTGTATTTTTGAATTACCAAGTACAACTACTTAGACTGAAGCTTTTAATTTAGTTTTCTTGTTTTTTGTTTTAATTCAGATGCGAGTGAAGAGCATAAGTTTTGTCAACAGTAAGCACATAGAAAGAGATTTTATAAAACTTGTTATTTAAAAAAAGGGCAGCAGCTGAAGGACCATACGCTTTGAAATAATGTGAACAATTGAACATTTTTTCAGTTAGGTTTGCTTACAAAAAAATACAAATCTCTTCTGTTTGTTTGTTCTCATTGTTGATATTTAAAAATATCAATTCTATTCGTATATTTGTAGCACCAGATGATATCGCAGCTTTTGGGAAGGCTTGTCAGTGGATATGGCTGCTCCAACAGGGCTAAAACTCCGGACCAGCGCAGAGCTGTTGCTCTCAGAGTTAGCTTCCCCATTAGTGGAATGGGATAGGGATGTTGGGTATTTCTGAAGTGAACTTAACAACTAATGTCAAGTGCAATGTGAAGGGTTACTACTAGTAATTGTAATTATGCTAATATAAAATACAGGTGAATTGCGTTCAGTAGTTGTAAAGCTTTGAATGAAATTTGAAAATGACATAAAGACTTAATTGCTGGGCTGTGTTATGGCAGGAATAAAACCTGCCAGTTTCAATTGGGGCAATTATGTGAGAAAGTGCTGATTAAGGAATTGCGGTCATATAGGCATGTATTCATAAGACAGAAAACTTGCAGCGAATATGTTAGTTAAGGCAAAGCCAGACACTGAGCAAAGATTTATACTCTGTATCTGTGTCCACACACTGGCTTTTGTAGCAATGAGAATGCCACTTCTGTCACTTCAGCATTTTAAAACTTTGATTCAAGTCATTATTACATCTTGAGTGATTGAGTTTGGAAAGATTGCTGAAATTTGTGGAGTAAAAAAGCTCTGCCTTCTACCATAATTTCCATAAAGCCGTAAATCCAAAGTCCTTTAAGCACAAGAACATTTGTTTATCAACAAGTTTGGGGTCTTTTGTTTAATAAACCATAGAAGAGACGTACTAAGTGCTGACCTAAGCGCTAGGTTAGGAGGTGGAAGGGAATGAAGGAGACTCAAAAAGGGAGCCGTGCCAGCGGTCACTGACTTGTATGTAACCTGTCACATCCACAATTTGTCACTTCTCCTGAAGTGACAGAATTCTTTTCCATTGCAGAAAACCAGTCAGAAATGATTAAATCAAATAGAACTTGAACTAAAACTATATTTGTAGACATTTTAAAGCAAGAAAGTAAAACAATGTGAACACTTAACGCCGTGATGGAATTAATGCAAGTTCAGTGAATAATACTGGGAGAACAGACAAAATCAATAATCCCATTTGCAAGACACATAGCTGTTGCTTAGCGTGACTTGAGGAGTCGTTACACTTTCTCAAAAGTCCATTTGACCTTCTACCGTTCTGTTGGCGTAGGGAGGCTGAATTCACTCTACTCTACTGTTGCCTAGCAAGTGTACCCTGCCAAATACATAGATAAGTGCTCCATTTGTCTTACAGTATGGTATCTTTCTTTGAGTGTTGTAGTATATATGTTAAAGGGCTGTTTATGGAATGTACAACTAGGGTATTTATGCAGTTGGCATTTGTGAACCTCTTTTGGAAACATGTGAGGTAACCAATTCTTTTTCTCTTTTTAGGGACCTTTGTCGTCAGGATGAAGCATGCGAATACTACTTCAGCATAGATGCAGATGTTGTACTGACAAACCCAAAGACTTTAAAGATATTGATAGAACAGAACAGGTGTAGTATATCTCCTGATTCTACAGAAATTCTTCAAACTTGAAAGGGTTCTCTGGGGCCATTCCAGAGAAAATAAAATCCTGTCTGTTCTTGCAGATTTAGATCCTCTTTGTTTACTCGTGCTATTTGATTGCCATGGCTCATGGCGGGCTTAGAGCCCAACAATTCATTAGGTGTTTTGTTCCTGTCAAGCAGCAATTGCTGATAAGAATTTTAGATGCTTCAAAGTCACCATGGCAAAAATAGTATGGCGTAAACAGATTTTATGAAATGAATCAAGGTCTCAGTAACTAGTGATTTCAAAGTTGTACACACAATTAAAAAAAAACAAAAAAACGAACCACAAAACACAAACCTATGGTTTACTGCTACCAGTAATGTCACCTTTTTTTAGAATCATAAATGAGATACAGTAGTAGACATGTTTTCTTGGAGATGAAACATCTGTAACGACCTATTTCTCCTGACTGTGGTATGAGATCTGAAGTCATACTAGGCTGTGACTTTGCAGCANCTACACACAATTAAAAAAAAAACAAAAAAACGAACCACAAAACACAAACCTATGGTTTACTGCTACCAGTAATGTCACCTTTTTTTAGAATCATAAATGAGATACAGTAGTAGACATGTTTTCTTGGAGATGAAACATCTGTAACGACCTATTTCTCCTGACTGTGGTATGAGATCTGAAGTCATACTAGGCTGTGACTTTGCAGCAGCTTTTGGCAGGGTGCGGCTGATGTAAATGCTATTTGCCACACAGTGTGCAGCAGTNGCTTTTGGCAGGGTGCGGCTGATGTAAATGCTATTTGCCACACAGTGTGCAGCAGTGTGGCCAGCTGATATCCCACCTGTGGCATCCCTATCCTGTTTCACTAAGCTCTGGTGCTGTGGGCATAGCAGCTTTCCTGTGGGCTATGGCCATAAGTCTGGATATCCAATCTGGGCACTTCAGTCTTGCTGATCAGTAGTTCCCCTTCTTAGTTCTGTTTGCCTCTTGGCTTCTGTAGGAAGAGAGGGTAAAAGCCAGATGTACTACGTGGAAGAAACAAAGGCCTTACAAAATATACCTACAAATAGAGTACCCCTGAAACGAAGAGCTATTTTGTTCTTTGTCTTTGTTCGGACTTCCCTGTTTTGACACTAAAGTTTGGGTAGCTAATTTTAAGACTGAAGTAACTTTTGTACCTGAAGTTTCACCATTTTTTATTTTTATATTCTTTTTCTTGTCTCTGGCATTGCGATTCTTTTTATACTACCGTGCTGTGGGTAGTATTTCTTGACTGACAGAAATACAAGCCGCCTCTGCTTTATAGGAATCATTGCTTCTGTTACGGTGATGTTATTTCTGGGCTGTAGGGGCTTCAATCATTTTTCTTTTTTTGCAGCTGAAGTTCAGAATAGCTGCTCCAGGGTTTGATAGTCACTGGTGTTTTGACTACTCTTTACTCAAGTCAGAAAGACTGGTATTTTTTGACATAGCTACATATCACAATTCATATCTTTTTACTGAATATGTTACTTCACAGAAAGATAATTGCTCCGCTTGTAACTCGCCATGGGAAGCTCTGGTCCAATTTCTGGGGTGCTTTAAGCCCAGATGGCTACTATGCTCGCTCAGAAGACTACATTGATATTGTCCAAGGGAACAGAGTGTAAGTAACCTTAAGCTGATTTTTCAAGTCAAGGGATTCATGTATGGTTATTAACAACATTTTCTTACGTTTTCATACAGTCTTATGTTATTTCTGAGGAGTCTAAAGTTAGTTGCGCTGTTCAACTTTTAGTATTCCATTGAAGTGATGTGTTTTACGTGACAAGTTATCACTAATGGACATACTGATGATTAGTACCTATCTGAGCGTCTGGATACTCTACTCTACAAGCACACAATACAGCAAATGGCAAAGCAGAGAAATAGGAAAAAAACCAAAACTGTACCCCGGGAACTTTAGTCAAAATAAATAATTCTTGCATTCATCAAATACTTTATCTTTTTGAGGCAAATATTTCATCAGTGCAAAAGTGAATGACTGTAAATTCTTTCCTCTTGTGTTGTTTCTTGTATGCTATCTCAGGTATATTCTATATATTCTTTTGACAAGCGCTTTCACTGCGTAGCTTTTAGACTTGTCCTTCCCTTAGCTTTTCTTTCCCACGAGTGATATGTGTTCCTTACCTTGAAAAAACAAGAAGATCTGAAACAGACTAACTGCTTGAGAAGGACTGGATTGTTCTCAACAGCACTGAAGAATGTGCTTGTGGCACAGGATGCTTGGCTCTGGGAGGGAGGGGATCTGCAAAGCATGCTTTATAGCAGCGCCGCTTTGTTGTTGATATTTGCCCAACTCACATAAATATATGGCCTGCTGTGGTCAGTGGGTGTTTGTGTGAGGAGGTCAGAACAGCTATGTTTAAGCTCATTTAAAAATCTGTTTTAAAATTACTTTATCCATCTGGCAGTGTAGAATAATATTATAATATAAAAGACTTTGCCTTAAATCTGGAAACGTGAGGTACATTTGCAGTTAAAACTCACTTTAGGGAATTTGACCTTTTTCTTTTTTATGACGATACTTTGTAAAAATTGAAACGCTGCCTGTGTTTGAGATTTGATTTCTTGCTGTCCAGCTGTAGTTTTTCAGATGTCTTGGGAACATTTCAACTTTGTTGCCTTGAAACTTGCTTTGTCTTGTCAGCAAATACAGAGATGCTGACTTAGTAGAATGGAGAACAAAATAGTTTGTGTGGCTTTAAATTATTTCTTTTCTGTTACAGAGGAGTATGGAATATACCTTATATGGCTAATATATACTTGATTAAAGGCCAAACTCTCAGATCAGAGATGAAAGAGAAGAACTACTTCATGCGCGATAAGCTGGATCCTGATATGGCTCTCTGCAGGAACGCCAGGGAAATGGTAAGGTGTACCTGTAACTGCTTGCATTTCAAATGCATACAGACTACTTTGTGTCTTGCTACACAATTGCTTGGCTTGATTGGTCTTGGATTTTATATTTTACTTCTAATTCAAAGTACTGGCCAATTTTTGTGACATATGGAACTTTTTAGATGTATTTCTTCAAATTGTTGAGTGGAAGTTTTTCCAGTGTTGCTACACTGGTTACATAGTGGTTTTTATTTAAATGTACTGAAATGTCCCGTTGAGGTTAAAATGCCTTCCTTGTTGGAGCAACCTTGACAGCATGAAAGAAGACTAGGCTTCTCTGTTATGCGTGATTTGAAATTTATCATTGTAAGTAGAATATCTTTACTTTGTACACTTTTACAGAATAAGAAACTTCTAGCAGATTAAGTTGAAGCATTCTGCAATGTAATGTATAAGTTTTTAAATAATAACGAACAGTGCTGGTATAAAATGCCTGAGTGATTTATGAATTAGTAGGAATCTTCTTGGAGTACTGGAGTTACTCCTTAATTTTTTCAGGTCAGATTAAAACAGTTTCAGAAATTTGTTACTTTGAGCCGTAAGTAATGAGAGAAAGTTTATTTGTACTGTAAAAATATGAATATGTAAATCTACATTTCTGCTGATATTTACACTAGTTTCAGCACAGAAACAAATAAGAGCTAAACCAGACCTATTTCCAGACACTATAGCATTGAAAAATAATTTTGCTGAATTGAACAAGAAAAGTTGGCAAGTATTATTATTTTTTTTTATTCCCTCATAACAAGGCATGATTTCTTTTGTTTGTACTGATTCCTCAGAATGTTCCCATCCAGTTCTCTTGTACTCAAACCTTCTCAGCATCAGTTATTGTGAACCTGTGCTTCCTGTGTGCTCGTTCAACTAATCTGACTGTGGCTCATCTGAAAATGGCTTTCTCCTCCCCCCTTTTTTTTTTTCCCCCTCTTTCTCAGTCTGTGCTGTAAGATGGTTCGGTACGTGCTTGTTTTTGTATTGCAGCAGATAAGAAGGGGCTGGCGGAAACAGCTTTGACATGTACATTGTGAGCTTTGCTTGGAGATGCATGTTGTCTGTAAAGGCGTATCAGCTTTTGTCAAAGGCTGCTATTTCCCTTTTGTAACTGTGGAAATCTGGTAGTTCTTGGACAAACAGAGAAACTGTGTATCAGAAAACTGATGTGATGATTCTCCTTCATTTTAGACTTTACAAAGGGAAAAAGACTCCCCTTCTTCGGAAACATTCCATATGCTCAGACCCCCAAAGGTGTTGCTTTATTTTTTTGTTTTAAATCGTTAGTTCTTATTACATACAGTGTTATTTTACCACAGGAAGATCTTTCTCCTCTGTCCTTATTCCTCACAAAATATCGCTCCATCTTTCTCTTCAGTCTTGTTGGGTACAAATTAGCACCAGGGACAGTTTCTTTATGACCGGCTCCAAGTGACATAGGCTGCTTATTTCCCCGGGGAGGTTTCTCATTGCTGAGGTCAAGGTGTGCTAAAGCTGTGTTCCAGCGGATAAGATTGATTCAGCAGTCCTAGTAAAGCTCAAATGGCAAGCGGGTCAGCCAGGGCCCCTCGGTAAACGTAGGGCTTTTGTGAAATCGGTGTCATTTAGACTGTTTTTCCTAAGCCAGACCCTCCTTATTCTCCCTGCTGCAGCTACTTTATGATTTGATAGGTGCCCTAAACAAGGCACGTGTTTAACAATCATTATCATTCTAATGACTTGACTCTCTTTCAGACAAAAGAGTAGATTAAAAATAAGAAAATATCCAAAGGGGAATGCCTTCCTGCCACAAATCTTGATTGCAAATGCTTCTGAAATAACATTTGAACCTGAAAAACGGTGAATAAAATAAATATTCAAGTTCTTAAAGAAAAAAAAAGTAAAAAGAAATAACACCAACAAACCACAAAACCACCCAATTTTCTGCCGTCAGTTCTAATCAAATGAGTTTTGTTAAAATCTTAATAGTTTGATAATGAAACTGTCTTACCACACTTTATATCTCGCATATATTTTTCCTGTATTTGCTAAGGGGAACATACTTCAAAGTGCTCACTTATTTCGCACCCTGATGGGAGAATTCTTATATGCTGTATTTGTCAAAACCTTTTTATTTCAGGCAGTTCACCAGAAGAATCACGTAGTGAATACTCTGAAATATGTTTCTTGTTCTGCTTTCCATTGCTTTTTCTGTTAGCTTGTTTTTTCAGTATTTAAGCAGAAACTATACTCTTCTTCTTCAGCTTGAGAATAAATACTTCCAGTGTGTCTGCTTACATTTTCTGGAAAACAAGCAACCGCTTCACTTCTGTTTTCTCTTTCCTTTGTTTTTGCGTTATGAAGAATATATGTTTTGGTTTAACTTGCTTTAAGAATATATTCATTTGACGCTTATAAACAAGAAATTACGAACCCTAGTTTGTGACTACTGTGAACCATTTGAAGAGCTAAGATACTTAATGAACAGCACTTGTGTAATATTTTTGTATGGATGTGATACATTTTGTTAAAGAATTGCAGGCATAAAGACTTAAAAACATTGTTTTTGCTAAGATGGCCAGTTTTGCTAATGACATTTTCTCTGTTTGGTGTAGGGTGTTTTCATGTACATTACGAACAGACATGAATTTGGAAGGCTTATCTCCACAGCCAATTATAATACCTCCCACTACAACAACGACCTCTGGCAGATATTTGAGAATCCTGTGGTATGTACCTTACTATTGATTAAACAGTTATTTGTTAAAAAACAAAAACAAAAAAGAACCTTATATCATTAACTACTTGGAACTTAAAGACTTTACATGGGAAATATTTAAATAAATAGCGCATAACGTACATCTAGCGCAATAAATGGTGTTCACCACCACCCATTTGATATCAATTCATCAATTACCGGTTACAATAGTAATGAGAAATGGCTCTGATGTAGCAGTTTTTACAATTTAGATAGGATGAGATCCAGTTTTTCTACGATAATAACAAAAGGTTTAATTGTTTCTTGCCCTTTCGGTAGGGCACGTGAACAGAACAAAATTATTTTCTTCTTTCGCTTGATTGAATTCTGAATATTTTGAAATCATTCTTTTCAGGACTGGAAGGAAACCTACATAAATCCCAACTATTCAAAGATCTTCACTGATAATATAGTAGAACAGGTGGGTATAAAAACTCTTTGCAAGAGGCAAGTAGTAGTAGTCCCATTTGTGAGACTGACGTAATAAAGTGGCATACACCAATTGTTTCCGTGCTAATGCTATTTCGGTTTGTGGCTGAACAGGTTGAGGTTTTGGACCTCTAATGAATTTCTGTCTCTGTGAAAACTGAGTCGGGAGTCCAAAAAATAATTGCTCAGGATAATGGAATTGTCCAAGTAATTGCTTTCTTCAAAGTAAATTTGTAATTAATTCATTAGAATAAGCTCGTTCCACTAGCAGAAAACTTTATTTTTGTTAAGAGATTGCTGTTGCAAAGCAAATGTAAGACAAGCTCTTAAATGTGCTTCTCATGCAGGTTTTTTTTTTTTTTTTTTCCCCGCTTTGAATTCCGTAAGGTCTGTAGCTATGAAGGCTTTTGCTGGATATTTAAGTCTTTTTCTGACTGACTGGTTGTTCTCATGTAGCTTGTCTGTAAATAACACTTCCGAGATAATTCTTGTACCAGTCTCAGGCACTTATTTCTATGTGAATTATCCACAGTCATTTAATGAATTTTGTTTAATTAAGAAGCCAGAAGAAATTGCTTTTGTATTTAAAAGCATGTTAAGTTTGAAAGCTTTATGATTCTTATGTGAATGACTGGAGTTATTACACAATGCGCAGAATATTTGGATACAATGACAGAGCTGGTAGTGCTGGGTTCTGACTTACTGGGTAGCTCTTACTTTTTTGCTTCATTCTGTGGGAGTAAGCTTGTGGACCGAGTCAAAACTTAATTATTTACATGTGTCTAAATTATGACACAGAAGAGAATTGCTGATTTATTTATTTTATTTATTTCTTTAAGTGACAGAAATGTGAAAATGTGCTTGGAATGAGATGTTTAGCAATTGAAAATAACTGTTCTAAGAACTTCACTAAAAGAGATTAATGTAAATTTCATCTTTTCATAGCCATGTCCAGATGTTTTTTGGTTTCCCATATTTTCTGACACTGCTTGTGATGAATTGGTAGAAGAAATGGAACATTTTGGACAATGGTCTGGTGGAAAACACCAAGTAAGTGTCAGCCATTATAAACATGCCCTTATTAAGAGAGTACATTTGTAACAAGCCACAGCATGCTGCAATAAACAAAGTGTCTAAGAAATGCTAATAACCTAAGACATCTGCTGTGTAGAGTAAAATGCTGAATTTTGTCTGCCGTGCAGCTTGATGTTCAGTAGATTTAGGGACATCCTCAGGTAACCTCGAACTAGAAAATTCAGACACCGACAGCTGCTGTAGTAGTTATCCAAGTTATCCAACAGTCTGTCTGATAATTCTTCAGAGTTTACCTCTAAAGTCTTGATTTATCAGATTTGTCCCTCATTATGAACTACTGTGTTTATATTTACACCAAGCTCGAAGTATTCGCTACTGCTTAAATCAAAGTTTTGATAACAGGAAGTTTTGTCGTTTTCACAAATACTTGGAAGGAGATGAATTACAGTCAGGGTTTCACTGCAGGTTGGAGCCTCCAGAGAAACTTTTTTTGATCGTACTTCTAAGATAGAAGTATTTTAACATATTATTTATTATCACGACGAGTCGATGCCTGTACTCTAATCTAACTTCTATTGCATCTACATCTCAATAATTAAAAATGGTACCCTAGTGAAACCGTTACTTACAGGCAGCACATCAGAATATTGACTCACCTTCTAAGAACTGTCCGGTTCTTGCCCATTGACATCTCAGCAATTTACATCACAGCAGATGGCTGTGAGATTATTGTGCATCAAGCTCAGATATGTCCACTAAAGCATTACTCTGCAGTTTTGTGATTCTGCATATTCTACATATTTGTAGAACTGCCAGAACCATTCCACACTCATATTTCAAAACTATTTATGGTGTTTTCGTTAGGACAGCCGTATTTCGGGCGGTTATGAAAATGTCCCGACGGATGATATCCATATGAAGCAAATTGGACTGGATAACGAATGGCTGCACTTCATCAGAGAATTCATTGCACCAGTAACATTAAAAGTGTTTGCTGGTTATTATACCAAGGTACGTGTTTAAAAGCTGCATATTATCTCTGAATGGAATAAATAATTCTACGTATTTTATTGAACTGTTTGCTTTGTTTGGTGAGTTTACGAGCAGCGTGGCAGTATTACAGCCGAGTGTTGCGTTCTTAACTGAGTTTTAAATAAGTAAAGAAAACCCACCGCCCTGTGTGTGACACCAAAGTTCACATGTTGAAGTCCGGCCATATATTTTGTTTCAGGGATACGCTTTATTGAATTTTGTTGTAAAATATAGCCCTGACAGACAGCGATCGCTCAGACCTCATCATGACTCTTCTACATTCACAATCAACATTGCACTCAACAAAGTAGGAGAGGATTTTCAAGTAAGTTGGCAAGTTATTTATTGAGCTAAAAAAACCTCATGTTTTAATTGTGTAATATCGTTTCTAAACAAGAACCCAAATAGACGCGCTTAAAGACAGCGTTGAAGGGGAAAATATGTGCAACAGGAATTGAGATATATTATTGATAGATGTTTTTGAGTACTGAAATTTCTCAGTTGCAGGATCAAAATCTGCTGGTGCAGTCAGGTTGAATTAGTCAAAATTGCTTCAGACAGTGCTGGGAAGAAGTTTTTCTCAGACTTCAGAGATGTTATTTCTTAACGTTTTCGAAATGCTTCATCTTTTTGCAGTAGAAAGCAGTTGTTTCATTTATTTAAAATATTACCAAGTTGAATAAGTTTCTCTTTACGGTGTCCTTTTTTTAAGTATGTTTCCCAGATTTCTTCCTTTAGAAAACACTGCTTTAGTTTGAAACCAACATAATTTATTTAAAATTTATTTAAGTACTCTCTTGGGTGAAGGTGGACACTGATTCCTTCCACTCTTGCATTGCGTACGCTACCATTATTGATGAACTGTTCCTCAGAGATGGTGATTGAAAGAGTCGATATCCGGAGAATATTAAAGAAAATCTAAAGGAAACCCCTTTTTTTGTTGCTAAATCCTGCTTGTTACTTATTGTTCTGAAGGTGGTGTCATTTTAACAACATTGCTGCGGTGTTTTCTTTTTTCTTTCCTTTTTGCTTAAATAGGACAAATCTTAAAAAGTCTGTTATCAGTAGTAATTGTGAATAAATATAAAGAACCTAGTCATATAAAAGCACAAGTTGAATGAGTGTAGTGATGGTTTTTTTGGTTTTATTTTTGCTACAGGGAGGTGGATGTAAATTTCTTAGGTACAACTGCTCCATCGAATCACCGAGGAAAGGATGGAGTTTTATGCACCCGGGAAGACTTACTCATTTACACGAAGGACTTCCTATCTTGAATGGCACAAGATACATTGCAGTATCATTCATTGACCCTTAATCTTATTGTTTTGCCCTCTTCAACATCAGTGTTTGGTTCCTTACGTAAACAATTATTTATAGTTTTCTTCCAGAAGATGGTGATACACGAAGTTACTGTTCCCAGACGGCAAGGTTACTTTGGGCTAAAAGAATGAAAAAAGAAACTGTTTTAAAATTGTTGAAGATTTCTCAGTGTGTGCTCTGAGCCTTGAGTTACAAACTAAACGTGTCCTGCTTATTTTTCCGTTCTGCTATCTTAAAGAGTAGGTGAGGAGGGAAAATGGGAAAGTATTTTATAATTAATTCATTCTTCATTGGGAAAAAAATATCCTGGATGCAGAGTTATCTGAAAAAAATATTGTGGTTTCCATTCTGTATGTGACACACCTGAAGTTGCGTGGTATGTGTATTTGGTACCAACCGAATAAAAAACACAGCATAAAAACAGTGTAGAGTGAATGTCATATGCAGTCATTGGGAGTTAAGCAGTAATTCCATCAACTGGTATATACCGAAGGGAAAACATCTCAGTAATGTGTTGTCTTAATTCATTTTCATCGTAAGAGGAGAAAAAAAACCAACAAACCTATAAAGAAGGAGTAACAAATAATTTAGGTAAGAAAAAATGTTTTCATCATTTGTTTTAAGAACTAGTCCTCTTGGAAATTTATTTTTCTTCACCAAGTGACCTTCCTTTTAAATGAGTTATTTTTCTAAATGTGTAATTGCACCCAATTGATGCTGGAAATTTGATGTTTATTTTCACAGTGCTGATAAATTCTAATAGCGGGATATTTTGTAAAGTCAATTTTCTATTGTTTAAAATTACTTGAATTTTCTATCAGGAAAATGAAATTGTGGAGGCCTCTTGTAAACCAAAGGATCTTAACTTGCCATTTGTTTTAAAGAAATCTGTTTAAAATAATCCTACTGTATCTACTGTTTGTAATTTAAAGAAACTTGAAGCAAACTATCTCAAAGTCTACCTTGCCAAAATGCACAGTGTGTTGGAAAAACTTGTGAAAAATAAAAGGTAATTTTAAATTAAACGTAACAGCTTTTTACTTGACTGTATTCAGTAGTTCTTGCACGTTGCCATTGTTCTTACAGTAATTATAGTTATTCATAAGTATTTGCAAAGGAAATGTAGATATATTTGGATTGCTAGGAGCTGCTTGTTGTCAGGCTTCGGCCCGTTTCTGTGTTACTATTAAGTTGCTTCTGTTAGCTGGCACAAATGCATCGAAGTCAAACAGGTATATCGTATCACAACCAATGCTGTGTTGAACTTTCAGAAGAACCCCAGCAGCATGAATGTTTTTCATCTTTTTTCTTCCTTTAAGTAGAGAAGGTTTTGATAATCTGAACAGATCGCTTTTATGTGCTAATACTTTAGGACGCTTCATATCAGGTTTCCTAAACGGAAGTTCTGTTTTGAGTTGATAGAGGAGTGAGATTATTCTGCCACCCCAAAGCAGCTCGTCCGCTTATTTCCCTGTTTCATTGCTCTTAGGGGAGTAGGTTGTAATGGGACTTGAAGTTACGCTGAAGCAAATACAGCAAAATGTAGCGATTTCGGTAGTATGCTCAGGTGAGCTTGTTAAGAATGGTTTCTCACAGGAAATTCTTTGTTTTCTTTTCATTTCTCTTACGCTGTCAACTATTCTCTGTTTCAGGCTCGCATTTGGAGATCAATAAATGTATTCCCAACTCTGTTTCCGTGCACTAAACACCTCCGTCTTAGTGACTGTCTGTGGACGTTTATGTAGCCTCTGCTTAGACTAATGTTGCGGAGCAGAAAGTCTTCAAGAGATCAGAATGAAAGCAGCTTTTGTTAATTGCCTCTTTCTGAGCATTTGCCTGCAGTCCGTTAGGCTGACTCAGGACAGGGGAGTATTTTTACCACTGGAACAGTTAAAGGCAGTTTAGTGTTATGAGGAGCTGTCTTGAAAAATGAGCAACAAAAGAACAAACAGTCCTTTAATGAAAAATAGGGGAAGTTTTTAAAGACTGAGATCTTTATTTCATGAG
>PPHD01015893.1:3525-15850 GCA_002909625.1 Bambusicola thoracicus
AGGTTTGGAGAAAATCTTGAGCACAGCTATGACATTCAGAGTTGCTTCAGTTTGAAATTTGGCTTTAGGTAGTCTATTATTTTATGCTAATGTTAGGGTTTTTCCCCCCCTCTAAAATATAACCACTGGTAAATCACCTCAAGCCAGTTTTCTTCATTTCCTTTCACCCCTAAGACCTTCTTTCACAGTGACCAGGTTAAAGTTCAGGCCATTTATAGAAGAACAAGAAGAAAGTGTATCCTTGAAGGTCTAGAAGCTGTGACAGCAGATGCTGCCAGATGGATGTGGGATAAAGTAAAGGAATAGGCTATCTTCCCCGTGGAAAGCAGGATTTGGGTCCAGGTTTAGAGTCAGGCAGTTGAATTAAGCTTTCTCCAGAAGTCCACAGGCTGCGATAGGAACTTTGTTACCTTGCTCACACATAAGAACATGCATTTAGGTATCTCAGTATGGAGCTAACTTGCACCCCTGTTTCTGTACACATATTTTAAACTGGATTTAAAAAAATTAGAATTAAGCCAAGCGATGCACTCAGCAGCAGGACTGTAGTTAATGTCAGTAGAGTGATGACATATTTATGAAGTGATAAATTCAACTGATGAGGTAGGGAGATCATAGAATCATACAAACATAGAATGACTCGGTTGGAAGAGATATTAAGGATCATGTTCAGACCCCCATGCTGCAGACAGGGCTGCTAACCTCTAGATCAGATTGCCCAGGGCCTCGTCCAACCTGGTCTTTGAGACACCTACAGGGACAAGGTATCCACAACCTCTCTGGTCAGCCTGTTCCAGCACCTCATCACACTGTAAAGAACTTCGCCCTGACATGTAAAGTAAATCTTCCCTCCTTTAGTTTAAAACTATTCCGTCCTATGCTATCACTATCTACCCATGTGAAAAGTTGACTTTCCTCCAGTTTATAATCTCCCTTTAAATATTAAAAGGTCATATTGAGGTCTTCTCAGAGCCTTCTCATCTCCAGGAAGAACAAGCTCAGTTCCTTTGGCCCATCTTTATAGGAGAGGTACTCCAGCCCTCTATCATCTACATTTTCTCCTTTGGACCCCCTCCAAAAACTCCACATCTTTTCATGTTGGCTATCCCAGACCTGGATGCAGATGGGGCCTCATGAAGGCAGAGTAGAGGGGGACAATCACCTCCCTCATCCTGCTGGCTACCCCTCTTCTGATGCAGCCCAGGGTATGGGCTACAAGTGCTCTATGCTGGCTTATGTTAAGTTTTTCATCTTTCAGGACAACAGCCACATTGAGATTCTCATGGTGTTCCCCATCTCTGTGTGCTGGTGCAAGGAGAGGCCTCTCACACATCTCTTTCTTGGCAGTGAAGAGCTCTGTCAGGAGTTCAATTATAATTGCTCTAAAAATTTTATTAGCTTTCTGCGGAATGGTTTACTCATCCTTTTGCTATTCTACTCACACTCTTATGAGGACACCGTGTTCCTGAGTGCTAGAAAAAAGAAAGGCATGGTGTAATCCATTGACTCCAGTGAACTGCCCCAGTAGGTGCAACTTGGCATGATCTGAAGAGCTGCTGTGCTCATGTTCCCCCACCCTGAATAGAGATGTGTCTCCTTGTCTTGGCAAGACTACCAATCATCTCCTGGTTTAAAACCAGCCATCCCACCCCAAAAAGCTGTAAAGAGTTAAAATGAGACACCAAAGCTTTCTGGGAATTGTATGAAGTACTGCTTAACGTCTTCTATTGTTTCCCAGTCTGTAAAATGTAGGGTAAAGACATGAAGAGGTGGCCTGGCTATAAAAACTTTTGTCTTCATTTTAGGCGTGCCGTGAAGAGGAGCCTACTGTGAAAATATGTCTCTAAAATTAAAATTAATTTCCCAGGAGCCTCCCTACTTATTGTCTTTCATTTTGAAAGCTCACTTGGCTTCCATTAACAGAGGCTTCAGCAATATATTCTCTTCACTGTTACAGGCATTTTATAGGCAAGTGTAAAATATGGCAAACAAAGCCATGATGACAGGATCTCACAGCACTCCTGGCTGCTGCCTGAGACAGTTACCTCTTCAGCTTGTCCTGCAGCCACCTGCTGACGCCATGCTCAGCCCATGGTGCCAAGCAAGTGCACGCGAGCTCTCCTGGAGTTCAGTGTCCATCAGCCAGTCAGGTGAAGCCCTTGGGCTTCGGGGCCCTAATGGATGCAATTAGAAAATGTCCACTGGTGCAAAGTTGGTTTGGCCAGCCTCAGACTTTGTGTCCTTGCCCAGGAGACGACACTGAGGCTGCTGGAGATCCCTGGAAGAAGTAGCACTGTTGGTGTCTCACAGGCCAAAAATTGTAACATCAGCATTTTAGGTGGGATGCTTAAAGGCAATCTGAGCACCAAACTGGTTTTTCTGTGGGTGACCACTCACTTGTGAAAAGATGATGAGTTCTTAATGGCAAAGCAGAACCTGAAAAGTTACTGTGATCAAAATCCTCACCAGTTCATAAGTTTGGGAAAAAAAAAGCCTGAAGTAGCCACCATTTGTTCTGATTTTCAGGTGGTGCTGTGTGGAGTCAGGAGCTGCACCCAATGAACCTTGTGGGTCCCTTCCAACTCAGGATATTCTGTGGCTCAGTGATGTTTATTCTTGGTGGATTTGGAGAGCATCTGCAACGTTATTTTTCTTAGCTATTATTAATCATGAGAGAGCTTTTCCTATGGGGTTTGGAGAGGACAAACCCTGCTGTACCCCACAGGAAGTGACGCGTCTGCTCCATGGGACATCAGCCGCTGCTCAGTGAGAGGAGATTCTGATGGATAGTGGTCTGAAATGGCCACCAACTATCCCAGGAAGAAAGCGGTCAGTGTACTCCGTACACTTCTGCCTACCAGATATCCCACAGCATCTCACCTGCCTTCATTGCCTCCCAGCTGGTGACACCAGGTGGGGAAGTGGGCATGCAGGGTGGCAAAGAGGCCTGACCACCACATAGAGGCCGTGTTTGATGCCAGGACTGAGAGTGAAACAAGAAAGAGACAGAGAACCGACTAATAAACATGCTGGAAGCCCACTAAAGAGATTCAGACATGACAAGAGATGTTAAAGCAAACACAGTAAGAGCAAGAAAAGAAAACGTGGTGATTTTGGCTTGACGGGCAGGCGGACAGGAAGTGAAGGAGAGATGGCCAGGAGTGGGAAGGGAAAGAGCTCCTCACAGCCTCAGCTGACAGCACTTGGCTGCTGTGAGAGACACAGGTTTGGTACATGCCTGGGGAGAGCGGAAGGGCTTTTTAAAAGATTGCTGCATGCTTCAGGTCTTCCCAAGATCTTTGTTTGAGCCCTGTAGCGGGTGTAAGTTCAAGGAGCACATCCCCGTCTATCGATTTTTCTGACACCTTGAATTAATCAAAGGTTAAAGTGTGTCAAGAGAATGTTTAATTCATGTATTTAGCAAGTGCAGCTCTTTCATCTGCCCACACAATATGCCCTGGAAATACGCTAAACTGGAGCATTAGCTCAGGCAGTGCTAAAATGAGAAACTGCTAAGTGACAAGGCTTCCGCCAAGCGCTGAAAGCAAATACCAACACTGTCTCTGTCTTTGTTTCATCTCTAAATTATGAATTCTGCTTGCTGCAGTAATTAAAGCACCCGCTGAGAAGTGCTTCATGGTGCTACTGTTGTACAAAGAAGAACTCCTCATCCCAGGGATCTAATTTCCCCCAGACACCAGTGATGCCAGCAGCCCACTGCAGGACCAGAGGCCACCACTGCCCAGAAGCCCTGGCAGCACCTCACCCTCCTCCGCCTCCATTTAATCTCCCACATGTAGCATTCCTATGACACCACCAATAAGTTTTGGTAATGCCCACATATTTTCTGGCACCAGGGCCAGAGCGTGTGACACCCATAATGGGCTGAGCCACCAGAAGCAGTGACAACTGCCTCCAGGTGGGCTTCCTAACACAGGCTGTGAAACGTTGGTTCCCTGAAATGCAGTCACTTTTGCAGACGTCCGTGGGTGTGTGATGGTCCCCAAACTGCTCAGAGCTCCAAAGGACTGGAAATGACCTCTGAGGACAGAAGCATTTCAGCCTTCATGACATGGGAGTGCACTTCACAGGGATGCTGTGGAGCCAATCTGACCTGAAAGACCCCTCACAGCTTGAGCCAAAATGTATGCCGCTCCCAGAGAACACCTAAAAGGGAAGGCACAGCCAAGAAAATAAGGAGGAAATTGGAAAGAATTTAAAGGTGCGATGAGGCCCTGGCACAGCTGCCCAGAGAGCTGTGGGTGCCCCATCCTGGAGGTACTCAAGGCCAGGTTGGATAGGGCCCTGGGCAGCTGAGCTGGTGGGGGGCAGCCCTGTTCTTGGCAGGAGATTGAAACTGGGTGGGTTTTAAGGTCCCTTCCAACCCGAGCCAATCTGCGATTCTATGATTCTATGTTATAATGTGTAGCCTATGCCAATGGGTCACAGCACTGGAGATAGCAGACCCCAAGGGGCACCTGAGAGCCTTCAGCATAGCAAGGGACCAGGAATAAGCCATAGGGAAAGTCCCATCACCAAGCAGCCTCCAAACCTGCCCGCACTGACTCCCTGAGCAGCTTTGCCGTGCCATCTGTGTGCCAAAAATAACTCTGAAGGCTTCTCCTGCTGCCACCACCACTCTTTAAATCACTTTGTGATAAGTGCACACCAGCAGGTTGGTTCTGCCAGACTTATTTCACGTCTCGGGTTGTGTGAGTCTGGGCTTCCCCCACACACAAAAAGAAACATAGTGAGCAGGAAAGAGATGTGCATCCTTTGCGGCACCCATCCAAGCAGGGAGAATTGCAATGGGTAAAGAGGGGGCACTGCGGGTATATTGGAAAAGGAAGCTGGGGCAGAAAGTACTGATAGGACAAGGGGGAATGGTTTCATACTTAAAGGTGAGAAGATTTACATTAGATATAAGGAATAAGTTTTTTTTATGATGAAGGTGGTGAGGAATTGGAACAGGTTGCCCAGAGAGGTGGTGAATGGGGTATCCTTGGAGACATTCAAGGTCAGGCTGGATGGGGCTCTGAGCACCTGATGTAGCTGTAGGTGTCCCTGGTCATTGCAGAGGACACGGACTAGAACACCTTTAAGGGTCCCTTTCAATTCAAACGATTTTATGATTCTATCATAAAGTTATATCCTCTCCAGATATAATTTTAATTAGAAAGTTTATAATTAAACGATAAAACTTGTATATATGAACATAATAGTGTGCTGCTCCTATCATGCTTAAAAGCAACTGAGCTATATTATCTCCCACAGCCAAAAAGCCAATCAGTACATCATCCACCTCTGCCTCTTCACAACTACGTTCTTTGCTCCTCTTCTCGTTAGCACACAAATTAAGAGCAGCAAAAAGAAAACAAGCCTTCAGTCCTATCTCTTCCAGGCACTGTGGCACAGAGAGGGCTGCAGGCACACGCAGTAGAGCTGCTGGCCCAAGACACCCCCCCATAGTACCTGTCAATTATCCCAAGCCACAGCACCGGGCTGTCACCAGAGGGAGCTGCAGCAAGGACGAAGAGCGGCGTTTCGCCACTGTTTTCATTGGCACGCACAACACAGTCCAAACGCCTTTTCCGAATTACATTTTTTATTAGACGAGCACAGTCTTAATACATAATTTAAAACTCCACGTGTACACAGTCTAGGATGCAACGTGCTCCCTCCCGCACCGAGCTACAGAACACCGAGGCCGTGTGGAGGCGAGCACCGGCTCTGCTTTTGGAGTGTTACAAGTTGTGGGGAGCAGGGGCTTTGCACACGGGTCTGCACAGGATGGGATGAAGCTTCTGAGGATGAGGCAAAGAACAGGAAGAAGGGAGTGAGGTGGATCTGCCCTGGCTGAAGGAATGCCCTCAAGAAGCTGCTCTCCGTTTCCCCTCCCAAATTCCTAAGGGCGAATGGGCGAGCAGCCCGTGCTTACTTCTCCCTGCACCACGCACACCAAGCTTTGGTGAAACCAGTGGGGAAGTTGCTTAAAACTGATGGGATTTGGCACTACCTGGTGAAGATCCCAGTCTTATGCTCCTTTGAAGGCAGTTCTCTTGCCACAAGTCACTGCCTAAAGTCTCAGGCTCCCACTTTGCTATCATGGGACTCCAACAGGAGCTGGACTCCCTAATTGAAAGGCCTGACTGGGGTGGAGGGACTGGGAGGGACAACCAAAAAAGCCACAAAGAGCTGGCAGCCTCTTTCCATTTCAGTGATAACGCTTGGGCTGCTCAATGCTTCCACAAGAGAGTTATTTTAAAGCACAGAGATGGATTTAGGGGCTTTATTCCACATCCACTTCCTTGGGAGGTTTGATTCTAAACAGCCAAAGCACGTGTCTCTTGACTCAGGCCACAAAATCAACATACTGAATTATTAAAAAAATAGTGATAATAGAAACTACCCCTTTGTGAGTTCAAAGCTGAGCACATCTGAGAAGACCCTACAGTAACAGTCCCCTCTCTGGCAAGGCACTATCCAGCAGTGTGTGGCACAAGCAAAACCATCTCTATAAAGCCACTGATACAGTGAACGTGTGAGTGCACGTAAGCCCACACAACAACTTCAGCTAGGTACAAAGATTTAAGGTTTAGCTCACACTACTCTCTCCTTTAAAAAGTGGGGTAATTACAAATATTAGCTAAAAATTGGGATCATTCCACACCTTTGTATGCAAAATACTTTAAACAAAATTAGGAATTTCCTATTTCTTTCAATAAACGGCTCATTTCCACAGAACTTTTCCATTATCCAATAGCTACATCTCATTATTACAAAACTGGTTTAAAAAATTCCATTTCATCTTGTGTAACAAACTAGAACTCTACTTGCTTTAGTTACAAAAATAAGGCTGTTGCACAACAGACAAAATTCACATTCAAGCAACATATATGCTTGCTGGCTTTTAGCTAGCCACTTGTAATTCAAAAGCAAACATTCTAAGGGACTTACACTGCCAATCCATGCAAACAAGCAGGATATCTTTGGAGCTAGCGTTGTCCTCCATACAACTGATTATACCCACAGGAACGCTCTTAAATAAGCTACTTTCACCTTTTGACTGCAACAGAACTTGCTCTCCATTGAGCTGGAGATTTCTATTCTACAATTAAAACTAATTTCATCCCTGGAGATTTCAGACAGATTTTGCCTTTTGCAACAGATGGCCAGGGATTTCCCCTAGGATTATTGAAGTGGATTTACTCACTTGTGTGAATTTTTCAACAGTGGGACTTCAGGCAGTTTTCTAAGTTTACAATAGATCAAGTACATGATAAATCCAGGATGGCTTCTCTGTAATTAACTGTGTAATTATCTGAATTTATATCTGTATTCTTTATCAAAGTTAAAGAATCTTCAACTTAAAAACAAAAAAATTACATAGAACTTGTTAATGTACAGCTCTACCTCGTGTCACGCTCCCTTCCTACAGTAAAGCTCAAGTCTCATGAAAATATGGGGTTGGTGACAAGAGTGAAATAATAACTTACTACATACAACATAAATCCTAAAAATGCATATACATATACTTGTATATACACATACATACGTATGAATGTTATCAACCCTCATTAAGGGGTTCTCTAGAGAAGGTGCTCCAACCAAGACCTTGTCTACTGAAAACCGCCATGGACATGAAATCTGTGTGTGCTCTTGCTCCATCTAGCCCCTCTAGCTGAGCTGAGGAGGCACCCAAGAGTCCAAAGTGGGACCAAAGAGGGTCCAAAGACTTATGGATAGGTATCATTTTAAAGCTTAACATCTCCTTTTATAAAGCTTTCTTGCCTTTGTACTAAAGGGAAAAGACACACAGCTGTAAGCAGCTTGTAGCTGAGACAACACCAAAAGGAAGGTAACCTGTTCTTTACTCAGAAACTGGTAGTCATGAACACTGTTCATGTCATATCTTCATAGTCTTGAGTAGGCTCTTGTCCAAAATCTGAGAGGCTAAGATTCTATCATTCAGCATCTTTGGCAGGGACTTGGAGAAATATCTAGTGTGTACCCTCAGTAAAACTGCGAACAACATAGAACTTGAGAACTCGAGTGGCTGATAATAGCTGGCAGAGCTTCAGTCCAGGGGGATCTCAACAGCCATGAAGACTGGGCTAACAGAAACCTCCTGAATTTTGAAAAGGACAAAAGGCAAAGTTCTGTCCTCAGCGTGGTGAGGCATCAGCACAGGCTGGGAACATCTGACTGAGTAACACATCCACTGAGAGAGACTGGGGGATTTGGTGAAAGTCAGGCTGGGCTTAAGCCTCCAATGCACTACTCGGTAGGGATGAATGCTACTTCTGAAACATTTTATCCACTTTTTCTCCAGCTGAAGTAACTGGAGAGAGTAGCCCTCCACCAAACCAAAGCAGCCAGGGACCTGAAGCACAGAGTCTATGAAGAGAGTTTAACAAAGCTGTTTGTTTAGTCCAGCAAGAAGACTAAGAGGCGATCTAATGGTATCCTACAACTACCTTGGGGGCACAAAAAGGTGGTCCCAAACTCTTCTTGTGAGAGCTGGAAAGAAAGCAAAGGAATAGCCACAAGTTATTACCTGGGAACACAGGCTAGATGCTAGAAGATTACTGCAGCATCAGCACTGGTTAAATAGAGGGTTATGAGATCTCCATCTCTGGATGTTTTTAACACTGCTAAGCAAACCCACATCTGACCTGAGCTAGTGTTGGTGTTAGTCTTGGTTTATAGAAAGCTGGACCAGATAATTCCTAGTTGTCCTTTCCAACTAACTCATATAGGACGGCATGGTTATTGACTTTTATAGAACATGAGATGTTACACAGACAGGGTTCATTTCTGACACCTGTTAGAAGAAGTTGGGCTTCAGAGATTCTGTGATTGCAAAAAGGCTTTCCCACACGATTGGTTGTCCTTCATCTAAGCAAAGACATGAGGATGTGTATTTGAGTAGCACTATCCAGTCATTATGAAGTCACTTAAGAATCAGACAGTTTACAGCACAGCTCTTATTTTAACAGCCAGACTTGATTCAAAACACGGAATGCAATCTGACTTCTTTCTAGAGCATGTTTTGTAATGGTTATTGGAAAGTCACAGGCCTTGCATCTGCTATGTCTGTCAGTACACTTCTACTGAAACAATCTCCACCTGGCTGCCGTTCCTCAGTTGAGCTGTCATGGCCTCGTCCAGCAAAGTACACGCTCAGCTCCCTCACTGTCTTTGAAGCACCTCTACATTTCCATACGTGGGGACGTAAGTAGGACAACAGGTGGGCAAGATAGGTTTGCTGTCGGACAGTAGCAGATCGTTTACCAATATAGGGGACTGAATGCTCTCTCTAAAAGTATCTCTTTGACTCTTATGTGGCTAATGGTGGAGCTGTGTTTGATTACAGGTCAACTCAAAGTTTTGGCAAAATTTCATTTTTAAACAGTCCAACCATAGAGCTCCAATTTTGGTGTTAAATATTTCTCAGTAAAGAGATAATGATGTAATCTTTAGCTATGAGACCTCTTCTTTTGAACTAACCAATACAGTTTCACCACATGATTTCACATGCATTTCACCTTCATCTGGAAAAGGAACCATGTCAAAATATTTTGCTTTGGCACCCCATTCATGATAACAACTGTTTTTTAAGAACCGGTATCATGACACAAGTCAAGTTTCATGACAAAGGTTAGCAACTCACATTTCTTACAATAAAAATGGTCTACCATAAACATAATAATAAATAAATGTAGAATAAAAATACAGCAGTTATTGGCTTGAACTGAGTTCTTAAGAGGTTAAAGTCAATAGTCTTTAGTTTCTGGTTAGTAGTTAGCACAAACATTCTAATAACCACCAGCATTTTAACTGTGCTGATGAGGTAATTTCAAAGACAGCAGTTGGTAGAATTAAAAATATAAGGAACCTGTCTGTATGAATTTATTCACTAATGACAGAAGCCCCGCACTTCCACCTCTTATCTTTAAACTTATGTGTCTATTAGAATATCAGTGCCAGTTGCAAAAGCAATCTGAAGATAAAAGTGGTACCATCAATTAGTATTTTCAAAAAGGAAGATGCATAGCCCAGCCTTAATTCTATTTCATATACATCTTATTAACTCCATGTTGGTGGGAGAGCACTGTCTTATAGCAAGCAGACTACTACTAAGGATACATGTTTGCTCTATCACAGTGATCCATAAGTGAAGCTGTCATGTGCTAAAGAACAGGGTCATTCATCCAGAAGATGCAGTTGTTGATACTTCAGAGAAGCTTCCTAGGGTTATGACTCCTATTTAAAAGAAAAGAGAAGGGGAAAAAGAAGGATTATTAATGCTATGAATACATACACATTTTCTGTGTCTGTGACTCTCACAGGTAGGATGTTCCTACCCCTAGTCCACAAAACAGCTAAGGACACCTCCCTCTGAAACAATACCAGTCTGATAGAGTGTTCTAGCCAAGCTTGTAATGACAGTCCTCCAGGTTTATAGCAGGTTCTTTCCCAGGAATATAACTGCATACAAGCTGCTATTTCTGATTGCAATAGAACATATTTTTCCTAGGACTAATTCTTCAAGCTCCAAAGCAAGGCAGACTGCCAAAATAACCTGCTTGTGTGGTTGCCTGATGAAGTTCCCTCCTACTCCTCTCCTCCAGGTGGTCCAGAAATAAACTCCTGACAGAAGTGTAACTCTGTACATACCCAAGAGCTACCATCCAGGCCTGAAGCAGCACTACTACCAATCACAGCTATATTACATCAGCAAAGGGAAGAAAATCCTCCCCTATGTTTCTAATATAATGCCCAAAGGTGCTTTATAAAGCCATTTGAAAGTATCATTCAGGCTTCCAGGTGGCAATAAAATCTCATATATTATACCGTCCTCAACAGAAATAAGTTTACTAGATTTGTATTCTGTTCTGAAAATTTGTATTCTTTAAATTTCAATTATTATCCAAAACATTTTCTGCAACTCCTGGCTGCTCCATCATGTCAGCATTTAAAAACATAATAATGCATAATCAGTAAATGCTGTCCTGGCTGGGCCATACTGCCAGGCTGGCCCAGCACAACGACATTTTGGTGACTTAAGCTCCAGACATTCCAGTGATTAAGACTACCTCTGTCCAGTTAAAAAAAGCCAGTTGCTTTCAATTTACATTGATAATGTGACACAAAAATATACCCCTCAAACTTCATTTATGTGTGGACTCAAATTACCTCATATGGGTATGCTTATTTTTTTTTTTAAATGCTTTACTTCTCATTGTGACTATTTCGATCACCTCATTAACATGAATAGCTACCATGGTAGCTGTGCATCTAGATGCAAAGTTCATCCAGTTTAAGGAAAGTTCAGACTCAATATTTCAAGAATTCCGTAAAGATTCTGGCATATTACACTGACCTTTGATGCCAAACTAGGTTTCAGTCCAAGAAAGGAGAAGACGGTGTTGCTCTCCTTCGATTCAAAAAAGCCATCATAGTCCTAGAGGAAAAGAAAAAAAGATGAATCAACATCTGTATTCATGTTTTCCTGCTTGATCTTCCCACACTGTGTATCAGAGTAAAGGGTGATACGTAATAAAGCTCAGGAAAATACTGATACTTACCCGTATTTTCACATGCCAACTTACTCTGAAAGGCAGTGACATCACCAAATCCAAAGGAAATGAAAAAATGCATACATTCTCTAACTGTAACACCTTTCACTACTTTATTTGGTAGAGAAATATCAACATAGATTTGCATGAACAGGAAATCCACTGTGGATATATTTTAAAGTAGTCAGGTGCCTAACAATGCAAACAAGCTTCTGATAAGGTTTCCAACTTGCATTTCAGCAAACAAAATACCAACATGGAAACCTCAGGCTGAACTCCTCACTTCTGTGGTGGAAGAGACTTCACTACCATTCTCATCCTTTGAAGTCGGCAATCACATCTCAGGTTTGGACACATCACATGGTTATAAATGAAATGTTACCATAAAGATCTTCGTTTTATAGAAAGGTTAAAAACAAAAACCAAAAATGTTTCGTTGTCATAACTATGTTCCTTTTAGGTTTGAGCTGCTTAAAATCAGGTTCTGATCTCAAAGTGTTACTACTGCTTTTACTGTTACTGCGTACAACAACTACTACTCTTCAAAGTAGTAGACAAAGATGGTGAAGGGCCTAGAGCATCTCCCCTATGAGGAAAGACTAAGTGAACTGGGTCTTTTTAGCCTTGAGAAAAGAAGGCTGAGAGGGGATTTGATCCAGGTTTATAAATACCTGAGGTGTGGGGGCCATAGTGGCGAGGCCGGACTCTTTTCAGTAGTGCATGGGGACAGGACAAGGGGAAAC
>PPHD01015894.1:0-15850 GCA_002909625.1 Bambusicola thoracicus
GCCTCAGCATCTTGAGTTATGGACACACATCAGACAGAACTGGTTTTGGTTTAATCTTGCTAAGCCTCAGTACCTCATATGTAAACTCTGAATAATACCACACAAATGGCAGTGACTTATGCTAAGTCATATTTGGGAATGTTTCAGTGGGAGAAGTATGAAACATCGAGTGAGTTTGAATGAGGTACAAATACATAGCAGCCATGCTGGGACAAAGCACAAGTAATGCAGAGCAATTCCCACACAGCGCAGGAGCCCAGGACTCCTCCAGGGAAATGAACCTGGGCTCTACCAGCAGGTCTCCGACCAGTGCCTGGCAAGCACCAGGAGCCCATTCCTCTCTCCCAGCATTTCTTTCCCATTTCACAAAAGCAAGAAATCATCTGAGGGAACCTCATCATTTTGTTTGGAGCCTGAATTGCAAAAGGAGGGAAATGGGCCCCACCCTCTATATTATTGCCCACGAAACAGCAGCGAGAGAGGTACCCAGACAGCAAGAAGTGCTAAAGGCAACTATGACTCCTAAATACCAATGGCTTCGCACAGACCATGCTGGAAATGCTGCAGATGCTGGGGGGCATGGTGGGGAGACAGAGAAAAACACGTCCCTTGGTTTTTATGTGCCTTCAGTTACTGTACTGTACTGTCCAGCCTCCTTCTTCAGCACCATCCTCCTCAGAAAACAGATGGGGAGGGTATAGGAAAACCTCACTTGCTCTTCCATATATTATTTCAATACATTTCCACAAACCTAGACTTCCAAAAATAGCGTTAACGTCTCCGCTAGCTGCAAAACCTTCTGCCTGGAGCCAAAGATGCACAGCACACGCACTGTGAGGAGACCTCACCCGCCACATTTAAATAGGGATGCATGAGGAGCCGTGCTGCATAGCTCCGTACAGCTGTGTGCTGTGCTGGAGCTGAGCCAGGCCCACACTGAGATCAAGCCTGGCTGCAGCAGAGAGCAGACTGCTCTTCTCTTTGGTTTTGACAACAAAGAGTCAGATCTGTGGTCTGTGGCACTTCACACAAGTGAAATGGAACTGCTGCCAGCCCTCTGACCCCCTCCTTTTCACAGCACATCAGAATTACTGCACAGGCTCAGGAGTCCTCAGGTTGCTCCCAAACTGAAAAGCACTTTCTTTTCCCTCCCCCCTCCCCCCAAAAAAAAAAAGATATGAGAATACAGATAAGGAACTGCAGCTGGGTCACTGCGGCCTCACTGCTTTGAAATCAGAGAACTTGCACATCACCAGCCCAGCTCGGCAGGGAGTGGCTGCATGCAGTGCTTGGGCTTCAGTAGGCCATGAAGCAGGGGATGCTGCACAGGTGGGATAACTCCTGATTGATCCTTGTTGCATCTGATATTTGGGATCATGGGGCTGTCTCAAAATGCCTCACTTGCAGAGAGCAACTCCCAGAGGCTGTGCAGGGACAGAGCAGTGCGGGCACACTGCTAAGCTCAGCAAGCTCACCATGACAATGCAGAACGGGCCTGAGGCTCAGGAAACCTACATTCCTGCAGGGCTCAGGGATATCCTGATTCTGCAAAGAGCAATTTCAGCAAATTGGCTTCAGTCTCTCTTAAAGGCATCTCTGAAACATGTAATTTTAGCTTTGAAAGGAAGTATTTAGCTAAAGAGTCAGGAACACGCTTCAGTTGAAAGGTCTTATTTCCTCCTCTATTGACACGAAGCCAGCAAAAGTTTAGGAGGAATTTGAAGGGAATTCAGTCGGATTTTCACGCCACCTGCACAGAACAAGCTGACTCAATTCTGCTTCTTTGCTTTTCAGCCCTGTTTTTGTGTATAACAGAGAAAGTATGTACATAAGAGATTCCTGGTATTCTAAGAGCTACCCCCTCTCCAGCAACAGACTCTTCATCTCTCGGGGCTGAATACCTTGTGCTTCTATAGCAGTGCTGTTATCCACAAAAATTCAGCCACACCACTCAGAACCAGCCTGTGGCTGACACAGTCTTGAGGGGTAAATAGGGGAAGGAGCACTTTAAGAACCTTTGCGTGACTTCAGAGGTTCTTCTGAAGTCAAAGGGATCGCGTTAAGAACCAGAACCTCCGTGACTCATATATTCCTAATCAAAATGCTGGGTGCATGAAAAGCTCTTCAGTCACACAGAGACCGAGCTGCGGCTCCTTACAAGAGGGAAATAACTCACACGAGGGGAAGCACTTAAATAATTGATGTTCTTTTCTTTTATCTGTGTGTAGGAACAGCAGAAAAATCTATGTACCCAGCGCTAATGGACAGCATCAGAATGCCAATAATCAGTAATGAGAAAGAAATAGGAGTGCCACTGTCCTGAGGTGGCTGATGTTTCTTTCTGCTTTATCTACCCATGTTACAACGGGAAACAGATAGTGTAAGTTTTAGGTTTCTGCTCACCAATAGATCACTTTGATAGTAACACTCACAAATGCCTTTTTTGGTTGGAATTCTGTCCAAAGTGACTCATTCGCTTACATTTAATCTGCAATCTGACAGCTAGGATTTTATGCCTCCTGAGCTACATTCAAAAGATAAAATAAAACTTGGTTTTCATCAGAGGTTCAGTTTTCCATTCCAAATCAGTGCTGCAATCAAACATAAACCAGGGATTGAAAAACCCACTGCCTTCACCCTGCAAACCGCATAATCGCTCACAGTGTAGAAGCAGGGTATTCCTACAGAGTAAAGCTTCTTGTTGGATAATTATTGGTATGCATATTGAGCCATTCATATCCAGCTATTTAATTCAAAGATTTTGAAAGATTTTAATTCAAAGATCACATTGAGACTTCCCTCAGACAGCAACCCGGGGGGAACAATTACACAGCTGTTCTTACTACATTCCTGTGTAGGCTGACAGCACTGTAAAAATCCTGGCATGTATTTACTGTAACTACAACCTCCAGCTCTCAAGGCTGTTCGTTAGGCATACCCTCTGCAGAGGGGCTGGCAAGGCAGTCTGTAGACTTGACACTAATACCGTGCTTTGGCTAAACTTATTTATAGTTGCATGCATACGCACAGACGCTTGCATGTGGCTGTTCGGGTTGTTGTAAACAGGCCTTGAGATCCCAGCCACGTTGCAGTGCTCACAACATTTGCCACTAAAGCAGCCCCTTGCAGCCGTGCTATCTGGCCAAATTCAGAAATAAGGGTTTTAGAAGTACATCACCAGTCTTACTACAATCATTAGATTCAGCAAAGTGTCATTTTTGTATGGCTGACTGCTAACATTATTTCAGAAAGTTTTATGTTGATCTTCTTGCAACACTTTTTATGGATTTTCTACTGCTGAAGTTTTAAACTGAAATTGCTTGCAAAGGAGAGATGACTGCAAAGGGAATTTCTTGATTTCAAAGTACCTGGATGGGAAGAGCCGATTGCCAGGAGCTGAAGGACTCATAAACCTTGCAGAATCATAGAACTATAGAATCATTAAGGTTGGAAAAGACCATTAAGACCACCTTCTCCACCACCCCAAACCTATCTCACCATGCCAACTAGCCTTTTCCTTTAGCACCTCACCTACACAGTTCTTGAACACCTCGAGGGATGGTGACTGCCATACCTCCCTGGGCAGCCTGTGCCAGTGCATTAGCACTCATTATCCAGGCTGAATCTCCCCTGGAGCAACTTCAGGTTATTACCTCTGCTCCTAAGGAACAAGAAGGGCCACCATCCTGCCTCTAGTGCTGGGTGAGCCATGGGGCCAGGAGGATGGCTGGGAGAAGGGAGAAGCAAACCAAATCTTTCCCCTACTGCATCAGGACTCCTCTGAGCTGCATCCACTTTGCACCTCCCTGCTGACTTTGTCTCTGTAGTAAGCTGCTCCTGCACCCACCAGCCCTTTCCCAAAGGCAACCTCCTGAGCCCTCACTGGCAAAGGTAATTGAGACATCAGGAGCTCCCACACACAGCATGCTTTGCATGCTCAATATCAGTTTCATCATTAATATCAGATGCCAAATATTGGCACTGTCATCCTGAAATATCCCACCCATGGCTCTATGTGCTTCACAAGCAAATGGGCCAGGCCCTAAATCAGAGCTAGCCCTACCAAAGAAAGGAAGCCTTGCTGGTGCGCACAGCAGCCCCTTGAGGAGATGAGCAAGGAAAGCCCATCCTCCTCCCTGCTGCCTTTCAGCAGTGGCAGGAGCTGTGTGAGGGCACAGGAGATTGTGCATGGCGCAGCTCACTCTGCAGTGCATACATAATTTATGCTCTTCCAGTTGCATATTTCTGGACTTGGGACTGTTTGTGCAAAATGGAAGCTAAGATGAAAGAAAACCAACACCACTGCCACAGCCACCTTCTGTGGTGCCGTTTTAGCCACCTCATTTCTGACACATGGCCTCCACAAGTATAGTGAAACACCAGTACTGCGCTATGTGCGTGTATGTGAGTGTATACAACATATATAGAGAGATAAATGCTTTCCATGGCATAAGAACAAAAAAGAAAACAAAAGCTATTTCCAACAGCCCATGTCTCTATTATTAAGCTGCCTTGGCAGAGTGCAGCTCTAGCATTATGACAAGAGTTTCCTGCCATGCCGACAGCGCAGTGTTTACAAGACATCTCAAAGTTAAAAAACCAGCTGAGAAGCCTACTTTGTTCCGACCTGCTCTCGCTCGGAGAATTTTGACACGTACAACCCCACGTACAGTCACAGACAGGCAGAACACGCCAGGCCCTTATTTTGAAAACAAGGCACACTTCTATTTTCCACCAACACGCAAACCACTTGCATTTATCTACCCCTGCCGCAGCTGTGCCGTTGGTGCGGGTTTATCAACACGTCCCCACGACACGTCCTGCAGGACCTGTCCCCAGAAGCTCCCGTGTGGGCCGGAGATGGCTTGCACCCATGCCGTCACCTGAGGATGGCACTTGGGCCAGCAGCCCTCACCGCTCTGCCCATTCTCTTCCTCGCCCCCGTGCCTTTTGGCAGTGCCCAAACCCTGCACCGGGGCTTCTCCTTGCCCAGCAGCAAAGGGCTGGCATGGGGCTCTGCAACCCGAGACCACGCGCCAGCCGGCGGGACGCTGCGGTAAATATAAATCTGGCTCTTACCCACGGGCAGTCCCTCGCAGTCAGACATCGTGAGAGAAGCTCTCTTCGCCGGGGGCTGGGGAAAACACGGCGAGCAAACAGCAGCGCGGGTCCTTCTCCTGGAGGAGGCGGGGGTGGAAAATATCTCACGATTTACAGCCACCCGGCTCTTCCACGGTACGGCTACCCACCCAGAGAGCTGCAGCAACAGTCCCGTCTCTGCCTTCTCATTATGGGATGTAAAGATAAGAATGTGCTTTTGTGCCAAAAGAGTGTGCTATTGGTGGATAAATTTGTTGTCATCCCTCCCCTTCACGGAGTTTCCTCTTTAATGTCACAGAGGCACATTACCCGGGCTGAAAGGCCATGGAATATTTATGAAACGGCTTTTAAGAGCTGAACCACAGATCCGTGCTGGAGGAGAGGACTGAGACTGTGCAGGAGCAGCACTGCAGGCACAGCCACGGGTCGGAGCCGGGACACGGAAGGGCTGGAGTAGCACAGCTGGATATAGGGCCAGGAATAAATCCCCTTGGTTTATACTGCAGAGTCTGGGAAACAGCACTCGTGACACTGCTGCCCCACAGCACACATTCTGCAGTGGCAATGCTCTGAGGGCAGATTGTTCTGTTACTTTTCATGGCCACTACTCACTTAAAATACGCAGCTTTAATGAAATATTTCATGGCTTCCTTTAAAGCTTGGCTTCTTAATCTTTGGGAATGTTTCCATGGGATTTGCTCTGTATAATGTTCTTAGATCTTTCAGCCACATCCAGTCAGCAGAGAGGATCCATTCAGACTGTGTCCTATGTTACTTAATACTGTGTCACCAGTGTTGATGTACGGGGTGCAGAACTGGGGGTCAAGAGCTGAGGGGGATCAGAGCCCTTTGGGGTGCACTGGAAGGTGCAGAGCCAATGGCACAGCCACCTGGGGCAATTTGCTGCTGGAGCCTGGGGAACATCTCACTCCAAAGTGCTTCCAAGGAGGAAAAAAAGGCTTCATGTACATAAAGGGCACTAAGAGTATGCTCAGCATCTCTGATAGAGCTGGGCTGGTTTCATTCAGGTTCTTCCCTCTGAGCGCTCAGCAGCACAGTTAGCCATAGGTAGTTTGAGTCTAGGATAGCAGACAGTGACCCAGAAGCTGAAAGAGCTGCAAATGTTCTCAGAATGATGCCTTCATTTCCCTTCACAGGGTCTACCAAGTAGCTCCTGGTGCTCTCTGCCCAGCACTGGGTGCCATGGGCTGGTGGGGGTTTGCTGGCATGAAGTCTGCAGGCATCCCTCTGCCACAGACAACCATTGGCAGAGACTGTTTCCACATCTGTTCATGCTGCAGCCTGGGGATGTTCTTCAGAGTGTCAGCTCAAGGGAGAAAATACTGCAGCCTGTGCTCTTCTCCCAGTATAAGAAGTGCAGGTTATTGCATCCATCCTTCTCCTTCATATCCTTCCCATTCTTCTGCAACCCTCAAGGAATTTACCTCTGATCTGGGCAGTAAAGAACCAAGGAGGGATCTGCTCTCATCCTCATTAGGGAAGAACAGAGGGCTTACATCAGAACAGAGCACCCTTTTCCCCCACACACACAGCTCCAGTGCAGAAAAATTTTGCTCTGACATGAGTAGATGGAGGCTTTTTCTAGCTAGGCTCTGTACAAACACAGACTCCCAGTTCTGCAGAAACGTATATACCAACTGAACCTCAAACCTCACAAGTTCCTGGACCCACTCACAGTTATAAAGCAAAACAGCTGCCTGAGTATTTACAGGTTCAAGGGCTGGCCATCCCACCCTGCGCTCAGAACAAGCAGCTGTGGCTCATTTTGAGGTTACCTCTTCCAGCTGCGTGCTAGTGCTCCTCTGCTGCTAGCTGGAGTCCTCCAGCAGTGCTGGAGTGGTTCCTACAGTGAATTCATGCCAGCTCCCAAGCCTGTGGCTCTGCTCAAACTCATCCTCACAAATGGCTGAAGAAACCTGTGCCTCATTCACTCTCATCATTTGGCCTTTGGCTCAGCACCTTCTGGGCAGGGGCAGAGGAGGCAGCAGAGATGGCAAGGGAAGGGACAGGGGCACCTGCAAATACTGCAGCAAAGTTGGCCAGAACCATGATTAGGACTTGGCACCCCACTTCTGCTGAGCCTGGGAGGGCTCCATGAAAAACTAAAACAGAGTGACATCCATTGGGCCAGAAGTTGAACACATGCTAGCTCTTGCGGGGATACTCACCACCAATGATCTTAAAAAAAAGACTTTTTCAATTGAAAGGTTTCCCCTACTCCCTGGATATTTTGGTTGCAGGATTATTTTTCTGAGAGGATTTAAGACTTACTTCTTCTCCTTTTTCAAGAGTAAAACTGGATATTTCTTTTAAGCTTCCCTGTCTCTCAGACTGAAAGGAGCCATGCTTGCTCCTGGAGAGATGCCAAGCCTGGAAAATTGAAGTCTGAGAGACTTCTGAGAGAGTTTGGGGAATTTACAAATCAGCCTGGTCTCTGCCACAGAGCAATGTGAAGGAAAGTGCAGCAACGACAGCAGAGCAAGAAGCTCCTAGATTACAGCAAGGGAAGACTTGCTCAGATGCAACAGCCACATGCACAGAAACAAAAGAAAGAAACTGCTTACCTTCAAAAGACCTCAGGTGGACAGAGATCTCCAGCAAAACACCTTTGCCTCCTCCGTCAACCCTTAAATGAGGTCTTGGAAGGGGTGGAGCCAGGATCCACCCTCTTCTGGTCACTCAGGTACATTGCATGCACCTGGACTCCCCTGAGCTGGCCCTGCCTTCCCACCAGGTGCTCAATCACTGCTTCAGGCCACGAATTAGCATTTCCACTACACATGGCAAAATACAAAAGCCTAAAATTGAACTAAACAATAAAATGTGAGAAGTAAGCACAGAGTGGGTATTAATGTGATAAATATCCATCAGTAGGCGTTCTCTCTTGGGCTCTATGAGGAGCTCAAAGAATGCTTGTCCCTCAGTGCACAGAGAAATCAGATCGTGGATCTGCCTGCTCTCCACACTGTTGCCCAGCATACACTCCTCTGCATCAGAGCAATGACAAGTGCTGTGGGAGGAATGGTAAATTTAATATGCGGAAGGAAGGCAGTGGAGTATCGCCTACAGAAGGTTGGCCTGGGCCCCCTGGTCTCCTGTGGAAGGACACAGCACTTGATGCTTCAGGGAGAAGAAGAGGTGCAGGGTGTGTGGGGTGGCCAGCTCGTGTCCCAGTGAAAGGGCACAGGGCATCACAGAACATCTGCCCACACAGTCATTACACTGGATCTGCAGAGTGAGCAGCACATGGTCATGGATACTGGATGTTACTTCAAGGAGTATCATAGAAACATAGAACATCCCAAGTCAGAAGAGACCCCAAGGATCATCAAATCCAACTCATGTCTCCACACAACACCACCCAAATCCAAGCCCTGTGTCTGAGAGTGCTGTCCAAATGCTCCTTGAACTCAGGGCTGTGCCCACTGCCCTGGACAGGCTGTTCCATGCCCTCTGCCCTGTGGGGCAGAGCCTTTCCCTGATATCCAACCTGAGCAGGATACATAGCAGGACCTAATTTCTACCCCAGATGCTTACACATCCCATTGGACTTCTGATCTAAGTACCTCTGGAAATCTGCTCTTTAACGTCTTTCATCTCACCCGGCCACCCCTAGCTGGGCACCAGGCTGCTCCACCACCTACACAGGAGGCAGCTGTGGTTCCAGCGGTGGGGTCTGTGCACTGCCAGACACTGGGCGCCTGCTCAAACCGCTGGTGGAAAGGCTTTGCTGATCCTGTCGGCAATGTAGGAGCAGGAATGGACTGTTGCCGATCTCCCCTGCATTTCTCTCTCCTGAAGCAGAGGGTAACTGTGGGGAGCAGAAGCGATGTCAGCTGACCAGATTGGATCTGGTTACTCATGCTACAATTTTTCATGAGGCCGAAACCAGAACCTTCCTGCCCAGTTTGTCAGGAATTTATATTTCACATCAGTGCAATTTCCACGCAGTTTAAATGAAGAATGGCTGAGATGCGCTTCTTGCCTCTAATTTATGCAAATTCCATTGGATCTCTCCCAGCTGTGTGCAGAGATCTCTGCCTGCTGGGTACCAGCAGTGGCTGGGAGGGTGTGGGGAGGAGGTAGGATGATGCAGACAGTGATGCAGGCAGATAGGAGCACGGTGGTGTCAGTGAATGACATCAAACAGCCCTAAGGGCAGTCCTGCAGGCTGGCCTCCAGGCGGTGGGATGCCTGTGGAGCTCCACCTGTGTGTGCAACAGTGACAGATAAGAAAGTAAGCCCCAGTAATTGGGATTTTATTTCGTTATTGTTTTCTGACACATCCTTTTCACATTTTGACATGACAGATGGGGCGTGGAATAATGTCACTGTAAGAGAGGTGGATGCACTGACACAATCTCATGCGGTGTATCCAGGGAAGGGAAAGTAAGGGATGAAAGCAAGATACAGCTGGCAGCAAACAGAAGAATAACAGCATCCCCCTGAAATATGCATCCGCTATATATGTCTCCTACATATATAACCCCTCACATATATCATCATTTTGCACCTGTGAGACCTTTATGTCAATCTGGTTGGTGGGGTTTTTTTAATTTTATTTTATTAATAAGATTTTCATTAGCCACTATTGAATCTGAGATTTGTATTCAAGAAAGGAAACGTCTCCATCATCTCCTCTGATGTCACCCCAGAGAGAAGATTAGAAGATTAGCTGTGTCAGCTGACACCAGCCCAGCGGCAGCGAAAATAATTTTGCACATTCAAAGAGAATGAGCGAGAAATTCCTCCAAGGAATGTGAGCCTGACAGTGGCAATTGTTGGCTCACACCGAGAATGCTATATGCAAATGTGCAGATATACGGTAAATAAAATAAGGAGATCAAAGACTTGGAAGTAGATTCGTCTTAAGGAAGAAATAAGTGGATGGTTTCAATCTCAGCGGTGTTTTGGTCTCACCTAATTTACAAGCGGTTGCGTTCCTGGGGGATGAGTTACAAAAGGCCGTTGAAATTACATGAGGAAATATAAATGCTACATCTGAAAGATAAAGTCGGAAGACCGAGGCAGAATTCGTGTTCCCGTCGATATGTGGGAGATTTTCATGCACAGCGCAATTAGTGTTAATGGGATTTCCCTCTGCTGATGTTCCAGATGTTACTGAAGTGCCTCACGGTGAACATAAAAAGCAAAAGAGAAATACTACAATTAGGTTTGGTTTTGCTTTTTCTGGATTTAGTGGCATTACTGTGAGTTATTTCAGTGGGACTGAGGTTTGCACATCTGAGCGTGGCTGCGTTCACTCTGCATAGATCTTGTGGAAAAGGGAGTGTTGGGTTCTGAGTGTAAATATTATGGTATCAAGTTTGGGTTTGCAGAGAAGGTGAGAGTCTTGCAAACCTGATTTGGCAGCTGCAAAAATTACACTCCGGCAAGTAGATGTTCTCTGTGATGAGGGAAGTCTTTAAAAGATTCACAAATTAATGAGCTCTGCCAGGTTTTTAGTGGTTCCTACCAAAATTCCTATAAATCAGCCTAGATGGATAAAGAGGGAGGGATGAGAGGAATCAATAACCTCCCCAGACAGCTTGTATATCCAAGGTTAGCTGACAAAGGGCTCCAGAGCTGGGAAATCCCAAGAGGAATTAAGGAGGTGCAATATCATCCTTCCTGAAGGCAAAAGCCATGGCATCAGTCGTGTGCTGTAAGTGCTCCAGGGGCTAATTGAAGCCAGCAGCAATTGGGGATATTGGCTCAGCAATGAGGATATGTGAGGTGTCAGCACTCTGAGTTATTGGCTCACCCTGGCAGCAGTGAGATTTGCTTTGGGGAAGTGAAGCTTCTTACTTCACCTGCAGGTCAATAACACAGCTATCGAGGTACAGTGCTCCCACCTGCCTTCAGTCCCGATGGAAACCAGCCCTGAGCTGCACATTGCCCAGAGGAGTGGTGGAGTCACCATCCCGGGAGATTTTCAAGAGCTGTGTAGGTGCAGCACTGAGGAACATGGTTTGGTGAGCACAGTGGGGATGGGTTGACGGATGGACTATGTGATCTTAGTGGTCTTTTCCAACGTTAATGATTCTATGATTCTAACACAGAATAGTTACAAGAGCTGAAGACATTCCCATCTTCAAATTGCTGCCTTCCCATTGCTAGTCTCAACCTCGTGAATTTCTGCCTACTTAGGATTATGTCAAACTTAGAAAGAAAACTTCACCAGCCCAGCAGAAAACACACCATGAAAATTGTCACTGCTAACGGTAGCCGTGGTGGGTCAACAAAAGGTCCGAGTTCCATCCCATGCTTGTAGGAGAAGCAAACTACACTCCAACGGTTGCCAAATACATACCCTAGGATGGGACTGAGCAAGCAGCAGGTGATGGGCTGCATAGTCATGGCCAAAAACGCACGGACAAACACTTCTCTTTGCAACCTTGTGCTGTGAAAAATTGTCTGATACTTCCCCCCTTAGGCACTCCTCTGTCCTGTGTTTTCTGGAATAGCCAGCAGCTCCAGAGAGCAGCAATAATCTCTGTCCAATCTCTCCACTCATCCGCTCCACCAGGCACTGCTCTCCCCAGCACTGGGTGTGGGCCTTCTGGGCAAGGAAACAGAATTAATTAAAGAACTGCTAATGGAATCAGAGCTGAGCAGCAGGGAAAATTATTTATTAGGTTATCTACGAATTTTGTACCGTGGCGCAACACGATGCACTTTACAATCCACTTTCATTTGCTTCTTTGCAAACATCTGTCAAGGGCGCCTGCCAGCAGGAACGACCAGGGAGGAGCTTTCATTCGTAGCCATGCGGGAACGCCTCCGCCTTACAATAAACACAGCCACAATTAACGGAAGCGGTGACCTTGTTGGCAGTTTCTGCAAAGGGGACAAGGCTCCATGGGAATAACAAATAAAGCAGATTATTATCACTTAGGCGACCTTTGTGAGTCACGCTGGGGCTGAGGCGAGTTGCTGGGGCCATCGCAAGGCTCCCGCTGCCACCACAGGGAGAAATCCCAGGGCAGGGAAGGGATTTTCCCAAGGTCACCCATCATGGGTGAGGAGAGAGCCAAGGAATTCATGGAACCAGGCTGTCAGATTGCAAAAATCGCTCATGAAAAATGTGGGAATCTCAATTTTTCCTTTTTACTAGAAATCTCAATGAATGGAAAAATACTTTTGCCCAGCAGGCTGATCGCTTAGGGGTTTTGGTTAGGAACATCTGCTGCAGGACTGCTGGAAAAGGGGCTTCAGGTACATGTATCCTTTCACTTGCTTAGCCACCCACTGGCCAGGATGCACACTGAAGGCTGCAGGCAGTTTGGTGACTCGTTTCAAGATACTTAATGGTCCTGCAGCCAAGTGCTTCTTTCAGTGCACAAGCAAATGCCACAGCCTGCCCTGGAAGCCCAAGGAAGAACACATTTCAAATTGTAGGGGCAATAATCCTTGTAATTTCCTAGTTTGGTGCATGAATCTGCTGTTTCGTTCTCAGCCCCACCTCTGCTCCAGGACTGGCTGTCTTCTGTTTTCATTTCTGTACACAGACATCACAGCTTGCTGCATGGGGCAGCCAGGGGAATCCCAGGGCTTTAATACCAGCGAGGCCAAGAGCTTCCATCCTGGGCAGCCTCATAGCCCCTGGGCTGCCCCTTGCAGAGCTAAGCTGTGCCAATCCATGAGCCCTTACCCCAGGCATCAACACCATGCCATCCTTCTCACCATGTCCTGGATCCAATCCTTGCCTGTTGCTTTATTAACCTGCAGAGCTGCTCAGGGATCCCAGCGTTCCTGGGGCACACTGCCAGCGCATAGCACCTAACATTTCATTTCAAAATTACAGTTAAAAGTTACAAAACCTTCTAAATGAGAAGATATTAAGCTTGCAAGGAATAGATCAGAGAAGTACAAAGGCTGCAGAGCTGAAATTTAATCCACCATTGATCTTTTAGTTAGGAAAGTAGCAGAGGCCCTGTCTCACAGCAGAGCCCACATCTAGGGAAACACCACATACGAATCACAGAATCATAGAATCACCGAGCTTGGAGAAGACTTCCAAGATCACCCAGTCCAACTGCACACCCAGCACCAATATTTCCCCTCTAAACCACGTCCCTTAGTACAACATATATGGTCAAATGTCATGTTGTTTATTTTGCAAAGGGCAGTGTGGCAATCGTATTTCCATTTGGAGTATTTCCTCAGAGGGAAGGGAGAGAAAGCCGAGCAGTTTTGCTTTCATTACACATGCATTCAGGAACAGCTGCTCAGTTCCCAAATATTATGGCTTTCCTATCTCCCCATGGGCACAGCATCCCCAAACCCCTTCCTGATCTCCATGGGCTGTGGGAAGAGTGGTGAGGGTTTGAAATGGGTGGCTGCCAGAGGGAGAGGATTGTGGGTGACCGCCGTGATGTGCTGGGGTTATGATGGATAACCTAAGGGGCAAGCTGGTCTTGCAGCAACTAGAAAGATGGGGCACAAAGGGAGGACAAAAAAAATTTCACCTTCACCTTCCTCATTTTCATTGCCAGCTTTCCACATTGCTCAGGATGGGGAGGCACAGCTCTCCTTGCTGCAGTCCCTGCTGCCCAGCTGTTTCACCGACCTGCCCTGCCACCAGAGACCTCAGAACAGAGACACGGCTCCTCCCATGGCTACTTTCCATTTCCCTGCTCCCTGCTATTTATTGCTCCGTGGTGCTCAGGGCAGGAATGCAGACCCAGCAGGCTAAGTATAGTTCGTGGCTCTGCCAGAGATTTCTTCCCTGACACTAAACAAGTGATTAAATTTCTCTGTGCCTCAGTTTCCCTCTGTAAGCCATAGATAGCAAAGTTTCCCTTTGTAATCTGTCCTGGTCCAGAGCTGCTTTATGCTGCTTGTTTTTGCTCTGTGTATTATTGGAATTCCTGCCCCCACTGAGCTCTCCTCTACTTCTGTAATTAGTACTTCCATGTGTTTCATCAAGGGTCTCGTTACAGTTTTGATATGGTATACAAAATACTGACCAGAGTGGAAGTAAAATTCTTCCCAATATTGTTCCCAATATACTCTGTTTTGTATGGATTTCCCCTTGAATGATAATTCTCTAACAAATTAATCTGGCATTGTTTTCACAGTTCTGGAACCGATGTGGGCACAGAAAGCATACCACAGAATCATAGAACTGTAAGTGTTGGAAGGGACCTCTGGATATCTTTGATTCCAGCCCCTCTGCCAAAGCAGGTTCCCTACAGTAGGTTGCGGTCACACTGCAAGCCCACATCTGATATGCCACCTACCATCACACCTTGCTCTCGTTGCACACACCATCCCTTCCCTGCCTCTGCCAGCCCTGCTGACCACCTCTTCCAAGCTATGTTGCCAGCAGATACATTTGGTTGTGTTTTTCCCAAGGCAAATCTCACCGTGTTATTTTCTGCCCATGTTTCTGACCTTGCTACTTCCCTTTATGTTGTCTTTTCATGTCCTCACCCTCAGCGGGTACAAACCTATTTTATTATCATCATCTGGGAAAACCATCAGCATTTTCCTCCCTTCTGCACATCAGCAATGAAGATGTCAGCTAAGACAGGTCTGATGAGGATGGCAAGGAGGAATAAAGAACTCCTGTGGGAGTGACATCTGTGTTACAGCCCTTCCTGTGCGACCCCTTGGAAAAATCCACTTTTGGAGATGTAAGCAGCACCCAGCAGTGCTTTGGGACTGAGATATCATGAGTCTCTTCTTGCAACTAGAGCAACAAGAAAAGAAAAACTTCTATGTATGAGCTGAAGACTTGGCGCAATGTTGTCTCTTTAAAAGTAATATCTGACAATACATTACAATCTATCACATCCATATTTCATTTGCACCTCAGAACTGTAATTAATGGCACAAGAGGCTCCATGTGACAAGCTGTCCTCAGGGCAGACTTTTTACTTCTATCTACATCAACAGTGCTCTCCATTGTGGTTTCTCTTGGCAAAACTGTTCTTTTGGTGCTCCCTCGCAGAGAGCAGAGATGTGATCCACATTCTCTTCTCTGCTGATGAAAACTTCCCTAAGATACAGTAAGACTAAAGAGAGCAGTTGCTCAAAGATGGAAGAAGATACACAAGGACGCACACAACACGAGGCGAAGAGAAAACCCATTTGCAAAGCCTGCCTTCTGGGTGAAGCAAGCATTAATTCAGACTGAATATGATCTAAATTAAACGCCACGCAGCACCAGCAACCTGAAGGCAGACGATCCGATTTCACTGAAGCTATGCCAGGGCTGAATTTGACCCTCAGCATTATGTGGTATCTACGATGATGGCCAGGAAATCTGAAATCCACATGCACACTCAAGCACGGGTGCCCTGGTTGTGACTGGTGTTCCAAAACATTCAGCTGCTTCTCAGCATCTCTGGTGAATATTTTGGGTGGTCACCTACCTCCATCTTCAGGAAAAGGTTACTGTGGCTTTCAGAAAATGTGAGGAGCAATAAAGCAGTTGTGCTCGCACAATGAATGTTGGATGGACGGTATTTTTTCTAACCAATTCCAAGGCAGAAGTAACAGGATAAAAAGTGCTGGCCTTCATGTAAGTTCTGTTCGATGTAACAAGCAGCATGTGTTGAACCCATCCCAAGGCAAAACAACCCACAGCAGGACGGAGCTGCACAGAAATTAACCCCAGGAAGAACCGGAGTGCAATGAACCACAGGATCCCAAGGACTTTTAGACACCAGATTACAGATCTTAGGCTATTAGCCTTCAGAGTACTGGGTCAACACTCACG
>PPHD01015895.1:0-15850 GCA_002909625.1 Bambusicola thoracicus
AGCCTCACGTTCTCTACAGTGGCTGTATTATTCTACCTAACCTTTTCCTTTCTTTAACTTGAATTTTGGCACAATCTATGTTTGTGTATAATTAACCAAGTTAAAAACAGCAGAGTCCCATTTCAAACAACGTTACACTGTCACACCATGTCAAAAAATTGCACCTCTTGAATTTAGATTGTAAAACTATTTTCTGCTGTTTACTTTTATTAGCTCTAGTGGAACTATTCATATCAATAAAGTGAACAGCATTTGACCCTCTAAAAGTAAATGAAAAACATTAATAGAAGAACCCAGAGAATATCTTCCAGCAATAATTAAAACTCAGGGCAGAATAATTTTTTCAGTCATCATAAATCATAATGAAAAGTGGATACCCAATGTCTGATTGTTCAGAGCTGCTCCATGAAAGCAGTCAGGAAATGTCCAGGTCTTTTAATTGCTAATAATTATTTTGTAGTTTAAGAAGCAATGATATAAAAGATTCTTATTGTTTAGAGTATTATAAAATTTAACTGTAACTAATGCATTTTCAAGAGTTTGGGGAACATTATTAAAGTTCATTTCCATGCTGCAGCTGCAGGAGTTAGAATTATAAAAGTGAAGAAGCTGTAAAATTGAAAAGGTCAGCAATGACATTCATCTATTCCAGCTGTCAAATCAAGGGAATGTTAACAAAACTAGTCTCTGATAGAAAAGCTAATTGTCTACGTGTATTTTGGCTGCTCCTATACATGTACTCTACTGTGGTTAATCTACAGAAAGACCATGCTGGAATAGCTCATCTTTTTTTGATCGGGCCTTTTGCAAACAAAGGAGCCTCACTGCCCCAAATAAGCAAGTTCTAATGATTGTATAACTCCAACCAGCCTAAAAAGCAGCCAAATGTTCCAAGTCAGTATTTAAAGAAAAAAGCACATGAATGAAGTTTATAGACTCCTGGAAGCAGAGTTCAACTTCCAGAGTGCTGGGAGTACAGGGCAAATTTAGTATTTTACTCTAATGTTGTGCTCTTAAAAGTAGTATTTCTAAAACGTCTCCTGACAAGGCATGTTTTATTATAGCAACATATAGAAAAGTCTCTATTGCAGGCCAAATCTTTTGTAGATGACCTGGATTTAGTAATCCCTCAGTGTGAAGGACCTTCTCTTCAACATTCTATTCCCCACAGGGTGAGACTGCAAACCTAACACAGCTAAACACAGATCAGCAGTGAAGACTGAGTCTAGGAACTTTGCTATTGAATGACAGACCCCTGCCTTGTGCAGGAGGAGCTCTCAGCAAGGAACAGTGAGAGACTTATGTTTTTTATTATGCACCAAATTCCACCTTCTTCAGACCATGACACTCCTCAGCAATTGAGAGCAAAGAAAAGTGACTCCAGACCTGTAGCACGCCACACATTCAAGGGAATTAAGTGCTTAATCTTCTCTAGACAAATTTATTGCAAGCCCCTCTGGCTATTTGCTATTGTTTATTTTTGTATTTTCACCTTATGTGAAAATATGTGTTTGTAGATGTTCTCAGAGGTCTACACACACAACTCTACCAACCACAAGTAGCTGACTGTCAGTATGAAAGCCGAATTCCTACACTGCACCATATGCATCAACTCACTTCACATGCCTCAATTTATCTGGTGTTATGCAATACAGATGTGACAGAAACAATCCAATTTGATCTATGACAACATATTATTAGGTCAGTATGTAGCTTTCTGGATTACTTTTTAAAAATCTGTTATCTGACCTTTGCGGGTTTTTGTTGTTGTTTTTTTTTTTTTTTCCTAGGGAGAAGTATTGCAAAAGCCAGAAACAATACCGACAATTCATGAAATATTCAAGTGTACAGTTGCAATCTTTTAATAAATGGAAGTGACCTTCAAAAGAGACATCCCAAAGATTAAGAGGACTTCTCCATAGATGGCATTTGTCACTAATCAATGACTGAAAGAACTTACACTCTTCATAGAAGTGAATACAAAAAAGATCTTTCAGAATTCTATTACTTTAAAAGTAAATTGTTCACAAAGCCCACAGAAAAGAGCATTAACAAGCTAACAAAACAACAGAACCAAACATCAAACAGGCAAATTGAAAAGATACATCCCCCTGCGCCTGTTGGTACCTATGTCCACGTTTAGAGAGCTAGAGTCATCTGCACACATCCACAGACCATTCTCTGAGGTTAGATGATACTATCAGAATTAACTGCATTTCTTCAATTGCACTGGTATGTCAAAATACGTGCAACATTCTACTAGCCAATTTTCTTTTTCATATTCACAAAGATATTGGGCTCTAACTGGGTCACAGTATTGGAACAGATGTAATCTCAACAGAATACTATGAGAAATCTGGGCTACATTAATGACTGATCCAATTACAGTGCAAATCTCTAGAAAACCCAGATTTACTAAGAACCAGGAGATAATTATGATGTACTTCTAGGGATGACCAGATGGACCAGACAGTCTCAAACTCTATAAGGAGACCAGAGCTGAATGAGGGGTGCCCGTGCTGTTGCCTACATAGTTGCAGATATTCCCATTCTGAGAATATGATGAAAACAGACAGATTCTTTCAGCAAACACCTGTGGGGACTGGATCAAAACACATCCTATACTGGGAAGCAGCATGGCTTATGTCCTGCTGTGATGATGGGGTGACAGAAGAATAGGTATCCAGGAGAGAATGAAAGAGCAGGAATCAAGAAATCACAGCCAGCAAGCTACGTTTTCTCTCCTGAATAGGCTATAGATGCCACCTTCCAAGGAGTAATCTGATAACACACCTAAGAAAACCCAACAATCTACTCTGGATTTGCACCCAGAAAAAAAGAAAAATACTTGAGAAATCTGAGTATAAACACCTCCTTTCACCAATCCAAAGGCAGGCAAAATTTCATAGCATCCTTATATGTGATCTTGGTAACATCTTTCAGAGAGATGTGCCTCTCTTACCTCTGAGTAGTCCCATTAAGGTAATTTGGATCTAAGAGGATCTATGATGTTAAACATTTAGTTAACTATAAATGTTGCTGAATCAAGATTTTTTTTCAGATAAATATTTTACCAGAGAAGATATATTAAATAGTGGAAAGTAATATTTCTTATTTATAGAACTTGCTGCCAGCTCCAAGCTAGTAAATATTTACATTTCAGGCACTTTGATGGCTAATGTGACCTTTCTGGTGCACACTTTACACCTGTGCTGTATTTTACTTTCAGTGTTAACATCCTTTCTAGTCCATCTTACATTAACAAGCAGTATTTAAATATATGCAAATTTCATATTTTAGCTGATGTTTTAGGAACATTTTTAAGGTCACACTGTTTGATCTATCATACAGACACAGCAAATTTATGCACCATATATCCTATCTCTACTTGTTTTTACCTACATCTGTCTTCTCTGATTGCATTTGAATGGGCTTATTTTCTACTTTAAATAAAAGATTTATGCCTTAGCTGTCAGTTTGCCTTTATTTGAAAATTTAATTTTGTTTCTAGGAGTCTAGATTAACTTATTAGATTTAACTGTCCCTTGTGCTTTGCAGCGATAGCAGAAGTATATTTTCCCTTGCGGAGAGAATACATAAACAAAACGCTCTTAGCTTAAGAATAAAGGATGTTATTACTTAGACCAATACAACACAGTTGGTCCAGGAAACAAAAACTGATGTTGTGATATTTTTGTAATTTATGATGGCCAGCAGTGAGAACTGACTCATAAATATGAGCTCTCACAAATCCTGGAGCCACCAAAACTTGGAAAATGCTTTGCAGAAAAGGTACGTTCCCCCAAAATATCACCTATGCTTGGGATATAGAATACATTTTCATGCAGCAGTACCACTAGGGAACACAACTTGATTCTTGATACTCATGGATTTATTTAAGTGTGCAACAAATGAGAATCTGCCCCACTGCTTTCAGTTAGTCAGAAGCCTATTTGTTGATTCAGTGTGCTATTCCACATCTTCAGTGTGACGTGTTCTTTACTGTCTCTCAATAGAACTACACTCATAATACTGGTCATCAAGCCCTGGAGTTTCAGGGCTTGCCTGAAAGGAGAACAGGCTCACTGCAGTTTCTGCATGTGGTCCTTGCAAAGCCCAAAACGGCTGTGTTCTCTGGTGGGTGGGCTGGGGTGTCTGGGGGAGGTTAATCTTTTCAACTGCGTTCATCCATTTTGATCTTTTTCTCTATTTTTCGTTTCTAGAAGTACCTGGGATTCTGATCAACTCTGTGATTTTTCTCTTTATTTTGCAACATCCACATAGACCTGAACAGAGTCTGTTTTTAATCAATCCCTACACTTTTTATAAACACTAAAAACCTACAGCTCTTGATTCTGTACTCTCAATAATATGCGCTGCTTTTGAAAGGAATTGAAGTGTTCCCTTATCAATAATGTTCCTAGAAGCGCCAGGAGATTGCAGTATAAGAATATCAGGGCAGAAAAAGTAGAAAATTGAAGGATCAGTATTTACTTATCTACTCTAGCAAGCATTCAGTCACACAGCTGCTAACTGTATCCTGTCTCACTTTGTTAAATAGTGAACATCACGAGCACAAGACTTCTGTGGAAAAGCAGGGATTCATCATACAAAGAAAACAAATATACATTTATGGTGGCTTTCATCACTCGCAAAATATCAGCAGAGATAAATGGCACATAAGAACACGAGGTCCTCTATTCTGCCAGTCAGAGCAATACAGCTGTTATATAATATGATAAGCAGCGATGAAGAATAACATGACCAGCAGTAAAATAATAATAATAATAAAGGCATTAAGGCGGGCAGAACAGGACAAAACTTATCCAACTTGATAGCCTTCAGTCTGTGACACTGGATAGATAAAGTGCCAACAGATTCAAGAAAGGACAGTAATTAGTCAGTCCTGGCATCTTCCTAATAAAAAAAAAAACAGTAAAAATACCACAAAGCACAATCTCTGCATGCACAGTACTATTAATACAAAATGGAGTCTTCACAAAGTTCTTCAAAAATCTCTTCAGCTCAGAAATGCTCTTTCAGAAATAATCATAAATATGGCCCACCTACCATCATACCCAGGTAAAGAATGCAGATGAAGCATGTGATAAAATTTTGGTGTGGTTTGAACATGTTGGTGGAGGCACTGGGCAGGTAACCATCTGGCAGGGAAGGCTTAGGCTCATCCGCTCTCTTGGTAGTGAGTTTCCCTGCTGCTGAAGGGCAGAAGTAAATCTATTCCAGTCATTCCCTTCTGTTGTGATAGCAAAAAACTTATCAAGGATGTGTTATGTTAAATCCTATGACAGCAACCATTTCAAAGCATCAGACAAGACAGATAATGAAAGGGTAAAACCTGCAAGGAAATAAACCATGCACTACACATGTAAAGATTTCTTTATCATGCCTAGGTAGAATAATCTATTACTGTGACAATTAGTTACAGAAAGCACCACCAAATAACAAACTCATCGCACAAACCACTGCAACAACACAGCTGATTTTTTTCCAGCTTCTCCAAAGACAGTAGTCTGGTTTTGATTTAACAAGTAATTAATGAATACATAAACCCTGGACAGAACTTTAATCTATCCCAGTGCCAAATAATTAATCATTCATTCCACGTTTAATCCTGTTCTGATAAATGTAATTAATATTTCATCATGGCACTGCAGAGTAGAAGAGTACTTGGGAGCAGAGAAAGGCACCCTTCTATCTCTCCCCTCATTGCAGCTCTGGAGTGAAAGGCACTGTCTACAACTGATAGGTAGGTAATCCAGAATACAGTGACCCCTTGCAGTTGTACATTAGGTTTTATGCATGGGATACATTGTGATTGTAAGGAGGCTTTTCTTCCTCTGACCTATTATTAAAATAGCGAAACAAAATAAAAACCAACAGTGAGAAATACGTCACCAGAGCATGGTAAACCATTTGTCTGATCTGACAGCATTTGGGAAACCAGTGCTTGCACCAATGTCTTGGTTTATACAATGCCACTGAGCATATGCTAGGGTGGTGGAGAGAGAACAAAGCATGTGTAGGTTGTCTGCTTCTGTCCACAGGAAGCAGCGCTATGTGCACAAACAAGCGGATGAAGATTTAAGTGGTAATTTTACTGCAGGGAAACTCCAGCATCTCTTTTGAAAACTTTCAGTGTATTTAAGAACTGCATTGATAGGTAGAAAACTAAATTGCAGGAAACCCTATGCTGATTTTACAGGGTGTTTCATCTCAGGAACCCACAAATTTCAGCAAAGAGTTTTGTGAAGAAGATTCTACAACAGACAAATTGCATTGGGATCCTGCTGCCCAATTACTCAGAAACAGAGGCATCTCTTCACAGTTATCTCCTTGCTCAGCACTCTCCTATATAGCCACAAATTGTTTTTGCTGAACAAATTTTAACTATATGTACAATTATAATTCCCTCTCATTCAAATACAGGGGAAAAAAATCCTACAGTAATTAGTTATCCTAGTTGCCTTGATGAATATTTACAGTCCTTGCAAGAAACACAGTTTGTGGTGTACGAGTCTCTCAGCGTCACACAATGACACTGAAAGGAGGCTGTAATTTATCCCCTTCAGAAGATCTCATATTATGCTGCTATCTCAGCTGTCGTTAATCTAACCCTCTGTTATGTCCCAAATCAGTAAGGAGACAACTTTCAAATGGTAGGGGAGGGTCTCTGGCAGAGTAAGGCTAAACAGAGCTACATGAAAACAAGTGATTTTAGTCCAGGGGCCTGCTGGAGCTATTTTATACACAAACTCATTTTCACACTTTGTAACTGTTCATTGTGGTGACTGCTATCTGTAACTTCTAGACAGCTACTCTAGATAATTATGCTGGAAAGCATTTACACATTTACAGAGAATTTTGATTATGGGTAATGGTTTTATCAGCTAAGATTCATTTCAAAATACGTTGTGTCCCAAATACTCTAAAAATGCACCTAACCTCTTGCTACTCAAACAGAATCTAAAATTGTTATGCACCTGAGTCATTCCCCTCCTCAAAGCACTTCTCAACACTAAAATAAATGTAGAAAGCTTTAAGTACCTAGAAAGTACTAGTATTATGTTCGTAAGAAACCAAAATGATTAGGAGCATTGGATCATTGAGGCAAGGATCCTGATTCTATCATTGATCAGCACCAGAAGCTTCAAAGGAATAAATTCCTGCCTGGAATACAATGTAAGCAATATAAGTTTTTACTTCTTATGTATCTGGATTAATTCAACAGCTCTTTTGCACCAGTGCCAACTTCACAAATGATTGTATATGCCACATTTTTAACTTCTGCTTGCAGCAATAGATGATATATACCCTTGTTCCAAAAGTCACACAGCCCTGATGGCCAGCTGCTGCACTGTCACCTCATTTCTGAATCCCACAAGGAAACCTTTTCCATATTCATAAACAGAGCATTCATTTGTAAGACCCCGGAAACCTTCACTGAAGCTCCACATTATAATCCAATTGATTCTTTATCTCCTAAGATCAACAAATCCTTAACTCATTGTAGTAAGTGCTGTGCGATGTTTCGTATACATGCACACACACATTATTACATCGTTCCTAATATATATGAATTTTATTTCCCTTAAGTCATCCATTCTACTGTTCAAAATGGGAAAGATTATTCATAGACGTGAATCTACCATTCTGTTCTGGATTTGATGAGGCTGTATTACGAAAAACATCCATCTGCTTTGTAAGAAAACTGATGCTGAATTGAAAGAGTAGCCGTTAAGTAAGGTTATATCCATTCATGCTAATACGACCTTCAATTAGTGAAGCAAACACATTTTGAGATCCAGCCATTTTATCAGACACTCACTATAGGATAAAGAAATGCTGGTAACCTTGAAGAATTCTACTCAGAGGTGACCTTCTACTTTTCCAGGCTCATTAGGCAAAACAAAAATAATTGTGCCGCTTCTTTCTGGTCTCTCTTCAGAAGGTTTTCAGGACATCTCAAATAACAAATAATGATTTAACCCACAAATTCATGCTAATACATAGCAGCATAGACAGTTAACACATTCATTCCACGCAGTTCCCCAGAGACACTGGTTTACAGTGTTTTCTTTTACTTAGCAGCAGCTATTGGCATTTAAATAGAAACCACTACAAATCCACTTCGTTCAAGATTTTTGAAAGAGTAAATACCACTGTGGCATCCTTAAGTCAGCAAAGAAGAATGCAGTAGTGCCTCTTATTTTCATCCACGTTTTCAAGGACTGGTAGTTTTCTCACTGAGGTGTCCAAACAGCAGCAAAGCTCTTCTGAGAGCCAGACTAACATCAATGCTTGAGTAGCTGAATTATGAGAATTTTTATTCATATTCAAAAATATAGCACCTTTGACATGCAAAGAAGTAGAGATACATATCATGCTCCCGTTTGTAAGGTCTAATATATTTAAAGAAGTTTGTGGCTGCTAAAAAAGTATTTATCCAAGCCAGAATGAAAAATAACAAGATGATGATTTTGAATTTTCTCTGATTTTTCTATGAGCCTTTTCAGTCACGTGCTGTATGCTACAAAGGAGTTAGATACGATGCTTATTTATAAACAATGGTATCCCTGTTAGGTCACCTAAAGAGAACTGAATTAGAGAGAGATGCTTAAGTACCTAAGCACAGAAAAACAATACCAATAAGAAATAATAAGGAAGAAATCATTCATCAGAAGGCTGAATACTGGAAGTAAACATCAGGGCTAAGAACAGTGCAGACTTCGTGAGACCAAGGAGGATGTTAAGCCACAGTAAGACTCAGCTCCTAAAGACAAGAAACTGGCTGAACAAAGGAGGGCTTTCCCAGGAAAGGTCGAAGAGCTGGAGGGGCTGGTAGGGGATGCCAATGTGGACAGCTGGTATGTGTTGGCACAGCTTGATGAAGTCAGCTGAGGTATAACAGCTGACATTAATTAAAGGTTTGGTTGCAAAAGCGTAATAGAATGAGATAACAGACTGATACAATTGGATCATGATGGATTCCTGGTGCAGGAGAAAGAATCTGAGATACGTTATATTACATACATTAATACTCTCCCATTTAGTTTGCTGGCATATTATCTTTTTGTTTGCTAACTAAAAAAATAAATAAACAAATACAGTTTGTTAAACATCCCTTTAGTTTGTGTGTACCCAAACATGTCCTAGTACCTTGTTTCTTTTGAAAGCTGTCTACTCATCTGAAACTTTTTCAATTAAATTCCCCTGTAGCACTGTCATCATGCATGCATTCGTGCTTCTCCAGCACTCTCTCAAGTAGGGGAGCATGGAGACATTTGTGGGCCTTCCAGCATACTGCTACAGCCCCGGTAAGACTCATAGCCAGTGAGATTCCAAGGACAGTAGAGCTTTCTCTCATGAATCATACAAAAAGAGCTCTCTCTAAATCAAAGTTTAAGCTGGCAGAGGGCAGTTAGGCTCTTAAATCACCATTTGCTCTGAAGCTTTGAAGAGGTTTTCATAAGTTCGGCAAGCAAATGTTTGCACTGCTTCCATAAAATCTCTTTTAGCCAGGGGATCAGGCTGGACATTAAAGCCCCGCTCCCATCCCACGACTGGCTCCTGCTGAAATTTAGCTCCCTAAATACTGCCGTGACCACAAGACTGGTGTTTTTCACATTTCTGAGTGGAAGTTCTTGACATTTACCATTTCCCTTTCCCTAAACTCCACGAACTGCAGCAGCGGAGGGCAGGACTCCGCGGGAGCGTTCCGTATATCCTCCCTATGCCCCGTTGCCGGAGCGCAGCCCGCGTCGCTGCTGCAGCACCAGCCCCACCTGCTGCCCCGCGCCGGCAGCTGCAGCCAGAGCCGGAGCCAAGGCCAGGCCGCACAGAGCGAGCCGGCAGCGCGCTCCGCAAAGCTCCTGCTGCTTTTGTGGGTTAGCGGTATTTACGTGACTTTGTCCTGGCCGGCAGTCCTAGAAACTCGACTTTCTCTACGTTAGTGGAAAGGAATAAAACCAATGAAGGAAAAAGGCTCCAATATGAGTGTGGGTAAGTGCAGTCATTAAGGTGAACGCTTGAATGGGAGGCCGTCGAGCAGCCCCACTGCACCTCTGCTGAGTTTCTTGGGGAGATGGCAGATGTAGTGGACCAGGACAGCACATTCACAGGAGGGTGGCTGCATTTCCTAGAACACTGTTTTGAATTGCGCCTTTGGAGGAAAGGAATATCTCATTTTCCCAAGATCATCTTCTGTTGAGCTGCCAACAAAAAGTTTACGTGCAACCCATTAAAATGCGTATATACACTGCTGACTTCGTGCCCACGCACACTTTGCTCACACCTTGCAGGAATGTGTGTCAGTTTTTCTTAAAAGGGATCTTCTTTCTTTCACAGCTGTTCTGACAGAAGACCTTCTGATGTCCCACAGACCGCAGCCTGAGAAGCATCCTGGCAGCCAGGCTATAGGGATCCCTCGTTTATCAGCTATTTGATTCATTTCATTTAGGCTGATACATCTTCCTGGCTTCATTGCTGTTTGATTTAACTTCTGTTCCTAGCATCTGTAGTGGGTTCTTTTATGTACAATCACCTAAAAGCATGTCTGGTACGCAGGTAGCAAAAGCAGTGATTTGATAGCATGGTGTTCATTTTGGCACTGTACTTTATCAAAGATGTATTTTGCCTGCAGCAAAACGAGCTGTCAGCTGTTACAATGAACTGTCACATATTCACATTTTAATATGAAAAATAATTATTCCTCTGTTTCTATTAAACAGCTACCTATTCTTCAGGCTGGAAATCAGAACTGCTTTCACAGAGTATCCAGCTCGCTACTGAAATGATTAAATGGGTCGAGTGTAACACTGTAAATATGATCAAGGCAAAAAGCCAGTCAATAAAACTGATGGTTTTATCCTAATAAAACAGGGAGGCCTCCGCCATTTCTCTGTGGCAGACAGTTAATTGTCCAGCTGTACGCAACAACTTCAGGACATCTGGCCACTTAACCAGTGAGTACAAGGTTTGGAATGCCAAAGGACCCATAAGTGAAATAATGAGTGGTCTGACTCATTTATAGTGAACTCCCTGCACACGGCTCTGACATCAGTGTTCAAAGCTAAATTAACGTAACTGCAAGTGCTGGTCTTACTACATCCCCAACACCTGCCTTAAGATACAGCGGGGTGCACCAAGAGCAGCAGTGGTCCCAGCTGGGACACAGACACAACAGTCTCAGCCGAGATAGGGTAGCTGCCTACTGCTCTGCAACAAGGTTGTGGCTTACCTGTAGCCTAAGTTAGGATGAAGAATGGGTTCAAAAAGTATGACAAACATACAGTGCAGTCAACACTTGGTACTGCCTCTGTGTAAAATTATGATTCTTTGCTTCAGTCACCCTAAAAGCAGCTTCAGCCCAGGCTGAAACATCAATTGAGTTATACAACTAACCCAGCCATCTCCTCCCCCTGCAAGCTCTTCTGTGAGACCGCAGGTAGTCCTGCACACACGGAAATCACCTTGCTTTATCAAACACATGAAACTAACTTTTGTTGTTATAGTTCAGGGCTTAAAAATAGACTTGATGTATGGATTTTCTGTTTTATAGGCAGAGCAAAGATTCAATATATTGATTTGAGCTGTAAGGCTTACTTCATTCAGGGTGCAATCAAAGCATGTGGATTTCTACAACCTCAGGTGCGCAGTTTTGGTCAGATTGCAGGTGCAGAAGTTGTTAGGCAAGCCTGCGTGAGCATGCTTGTGGACAACGCTGACATATCTGCATGCTTTCATTCCTAAAACGGTCCCATGTCTTGTGCTTTTAGTCATTTCCTCCAGGATAGCTCTAGAGAGCAGTTAAGAGATACCTTCTAATGAGGTAAATGCCCTCACTGCCATTTTATCAAGCCTTAACGTCACTCCTTCCTGTGACTTTAATGCAGGTATCTTTGTTATCTCACAAGAAAGGCAGTGATGGACTTGGAAGGCCAAGAAGCTCCCCTGTCTGCACTCTCAGGGTCAATTACAAGGAGGCTAGGCTAATGCATACACTATTTACTGGATAGGAAGTTTTACTAGCTTACCTGTTTCATTATAGTAGCAAGTTATCACACAGAGCCCCCAGGCACCCTCAGACTACAAAGGGCTTCCAAAATACAGGAATGAAGCATTAACCCATCACACAGAGAAGGAAAATAAGATAAGGACACTGCAAGCCAGGGGTAAAAACAGGGTAAGACACCAAATATCCCTCTTCTCAAGGTGAATTTCTCCTCTACTGAAATGGACGACCGTCCATCACCCACCATTTTGCTTATGCTTGTTCAGTTGCAAAGAAATCTATCTGATGAAGTGAAACACCACCCCCAAGAAATAAGGTAGCTGTTAAGTGAGAATACTAGATTCACACAAGCTTTGTGGCAAATGCCTTAGGACTGATCTGTTCAACCTGGAATGGAAAATGGTTTGCTTTTTTTTCCTTCCCACAGGGCATAAGTCTTCCCTGTATCTCTGTTGTGCTAGTGAAAGCAAATTTCACCAGAAACTGAATCCATTCACAAATATTTTGATAGATTGAGACAGCTGCTCAGGAAAAAGAAAGATTAAACACATGCAGTTAAGATACAGTGTCACGCGAACAGCTGTTCCAGAGACCCACAGCCTATGTGGACTTCATTTTATTTATGTCTTTTAAAGATTATGTGGGTTTCCCTGTAAAATAGAAATAAAGTGAGCGCTATTTCTGTTGGTAATAAATTAAAGAAAAATCTCAGATAATTAATCCTCCAGAATGCACAGTCTTGACTGTTTTTACTTGTTTTGGCAGGAAGACAGACATGCAAAATGTACAAGCACTGCTCTTGTATACACTCACGTCTCATTCTATAGATCTGGTTGGCAACTCCTTCTGAGGCTCTCAGTTTCTGACTGGAACAGGTCATTATGTGTGCACCTCAATCCATCACTTCCGAAGCATCCTGTGAAGAAATTGCCATTAGAAGCCAGTGTAGCGAAACCAACTACCTTCTATCTAAAAGCATGACTTGCATTTTTGTATCACATCTCATTTTTTTTATTCTTAACATTACCTATCTATCTGTATAGTTACTTTCTGTAGCAGCAGAGATCATGCTGTATCTATTTTTACTGCACCAATTACTGCTATTTTAAGACTGTATAGAAATGTCTACAAATAAAGATTAGCTGAAAGTTCCCAATGCTTTTCCATTGCAACTCTCATTTGAACCTTATTATAAAAGCCCAAACCTATAGCAGTTATGATTGATTTTGTTTCAAATTCTGGACACCTGAACAGTGCAGTACTCATAATGTTTCAAATACCAGGATCAGTCTACAAACAAAGGGCAAGAGATTTCAGATGCAGCTGTTGCAGTGAGTGACACAAACGGACAAATTGCTTCTCCATAAATGCCACCATTTACTATACCTCTCTTGTCCAGGATCCATACTGAGTAATCACTATCAGAACAAAACTCTGGTGCTTTACTGCATATACACATTACATTTTCTTACCTTTACAGACCTAGAGATACATATTTTGACACATAAATGCACATGCTTAATCCATCATTGGAAAAGAAAATGTAAGTGAAGGAAAATAACTCTATGTATGTATGTATCACTGAGAGTTCAAACAATCTTTTCAGGTGATAAGACCACAATACACAGGGAAAAACAAGCTAGTTCAATAGGATCACAGCTTAAATAGAAAATGCAGGGTGCTCAGATTACAGCAGTGAAGTAGCTGTGCATGGTCAGAGCTGCATTTCATGTGAGCTATCCTCTGTGGGACTCATCGGGTGAACAGGAAGGCTACCTCAGAGCTCTTCACCTGTTGATGCCTGCCTGGTGGCGGCTGGAACAGGGCAGGACAAGGTAGGGTGCTGCAGTGCTGAACAGGCTGCTCGTCTTCACACAATCAGTACCACAGGGTGTCTTTGCTCTTTTGAATGTAAGAAGTCATGCAGCACCCAGCATGAGTCCATAAAGAATTTAGGGGTGAAGAATTTAGGCTAGCTTGAAGGCAAATCTCACAAGAGTAACAGTGCCAGGAGTTTTTAAAGAGTAAGCTTTTTGCCCCCTGACAAAAAGCTGATAATAAAAATAACCTATAAATGCCCTATTCAAATGTATAAGATGTCTCTTAATGCCTGTTGTTCTCCAAGAGCTTTTCTTGTCAAATTCTACTTTGCAGCTAATGAAAAAAAATGTCTCCAGTGTTTCATAATGACAGGACACAGCTAGTTTAACGCTGCTGAGGATTAAAGAGGCCTTGAACACAGCAACGTTTGTTGTTTGCCACATCAGAAAACAAATGCTGAACCACTTCATTCAGGGTCTTCTATTCATCAATCTCTTAAAAAAAAAAAAAAAAAAAAAAAAAAAAAGCAAAAAAGAAGGAGCAAAACATTAGGACTAGAAATAACACTGCGTGGAACAACATGCTCAGCACTAGCGCCAGCTCACTGGGGAGCTGCTGCTTGTGAAGCGGTGTCCTGGGTTACCATCATGCATAGCTCAGGGACTATTTAGCCCATATTTTCTTCTACTTTGAAAGTTTAGTGGAGAGCAGCTAAGCTCATCTTTAAGAAATCTGCTTGTAGGGCTGGCCATTGACAGATAGATTATCTCTTTGTATAATTTTTCTTCTGAAAATTTGTCATTTGATAACACAATCCACTTTGCATTTGCTGAGGTCAGTGGGATTCTGACCTCTGATTAAAAAGCTTTTTTTGCTCAGAGTCAAAAGAGCACCTACAGTTTCACATGGGACTGTAGGAAAACATATCACGTCACAACGTGGACAACAAAGAGAACAACTCCTAATTATGTAGCCAGGACACTGCCACAACATCAGCAGTTACAGGGCTCTGGTGCATCGTGGAGCTCAGACAAGCTCAGAGTAGCTAGCCTGTGAATTGCAAGCTGTAGCTCACCATCCGGTCCCTTAAAGGGAAAATACTGTGACTTCTAGTCCTACTGCAACAGTTGCAAAATGATTTTTTAATAAAGAAATTTTTTCTGAGCTGTAGAAATCATTTTGTATCACTTTCTTTAGAGATATTAAGTGGGTACTTTTACCACAGAACTTCCACATAATAAAATATTTTCAAACTTTATGAAGAACCTTATACTATTGCTAATTAAGATAAATAGTTTTAGGAGATTCTGAGAAAAAATAACACCTTTACTCATAAAACTTGATGACAGCACCTAATGTGTTACAGAGAAAAGTGATTACACGACTGTACTATAATGCTTGATATATAGTCTCATGGCTCTCCTCTGCTGTGTTTTGTATCACCTATGAAGCCAACAAAGCAGAGATGAAGAAATAACTCAGAAGTAGGGCTCACATGATTCATATTTCAATAAAGAAGAATTAAAATAGATAATGTTCTCAGACAAACAAGAGAAACACTGTATTTCTTGTAATATTCCAGCTGTGACCTCCTCAGAACTTCATTATATCACAGCTCCATTCTCTTCAATTAGTCCATACATTAACTGTTCAGATTCACTTGATTTCAGTTTATGAATTATCTCTTCAGCATGAAAATAATGTATTTTATGTGGCAGATGGGTACTGAAAAAGTTACATTCATAACTTACATGCCTCAGGATCAAAAAGCATTCCAGTGAGTTTGCAAATACCTTAGTGCAGCATCACCATTCCCCTGCAGGCTTCTGCTGCGACAGGGCAGATCCTGTCAGTGAAACAGGATTTCTACATCTTTCAGCTCTCTTCACTGTCACTGACTATTAAGCATTTTGAAAATCCTGTAACTCTCTCTCCTTCTGCCCGCTCTGCAGAAGGCTCAGAAGGAGGTTCTTAACTACCTCTATTCTTTTCTCCTTT
>PPHD01015896.1:1271-15850 GCA_002909625.1 Bambusicola thoracicus
TGTGTGTGTGTGTGTGTTGTGTGTGTGTGTGATGAAGGAAAAAAAACACAAAATAAATGAATTTCAAAAAGCGTGCTAACTTTGTACACTTGATATATCATGGAGATAAGAGCTTTTTGTATAGTCTATGCAATGTGCATATCTGCTAAGTACAAGGTACATGTGGTACAGTATGGTGAGTTTTCTTCTAGTGAAATTAACAAATATGCAAATTACAAGGGATGCCAAAGCACTAAAGAAACATCTGCTAACCACAGGAAAAAGTAATAATAATGATAATAGATAAGGAAAAACAAATGTAACTTTTGTATGAGGTGAATTTTCTTCCAGCTGTGCTCTCCTACAAACAAATTATGATAGAAAGCTACCCTAATAGCCGAGAGCCTCAAACAGGTTCGGAAAGTAATTTTTAAGCATCAAAAATCAAACTTATCACAATGCGTTTCTTTCATTTCTGTTATTTGTAAATGCTTTAGGAATGTACCCACCAGCAGGGTGTAGAAAGTACAATTGACTGTATAGAAGAGTTTAAAATGCGAATTTATTCTTATTAGGAACAACTGCCAGAAAACAAACTTACAAGAAGATTCTTTGAAGGCAGGTCTTACCCCAAGGCTGCCTCCCTAGACTTTTCCCTAGCAGTGTGAACGGGAGAGCTCTAAGGTCCCAGAAGCAGTCTGTTTGAAGAGCTGTCCCCCATCATGGACTCAACAGCCAACATCTCCCACCATGTGGCTGCCAAGGAAATGGGTGAACGACCTTGCTAATGATAGGGAAGACAGCGAGACTCCCCTGGAATTGTTTCAGCCACCTCTGGATATCAGGTCTCACAGACTCAGGTTCAATTCAAAATATATACCACCAAGATTAGCAACAACAATGCTTCAGTTGGCATCATGACAGACAGCTTACAACGATGAAGGAGTTTTCTTTGTAGATTTATTTGTATGATGGATCAATGTCAAGATGCCTTTAGATATTTATATTTGGAAAGACTGTATTATCCTTATTACACAATGTCAAGATGTTGACTACAGTGAGCAGAACACAGGTGAATGCAATACTGACCTTGTAGACTGTTCCACAAATTGGAAGTCAACAATCACCATTTAGAAGTAGAAATTGGATAAACCCTGTGGCTAAATGATTATGACATTCCAACTCCTTCATTTTAGCAGTATTTCATCTTCAACACTGATAGCAAAACATTCTTTTGTCTTCTTTGTGACTTTCACATGCTATAACAATAGAATGAGCTAACTGCCAGTAATGGTGTATTATGTATGGATGTACATATTATCACCTTCCTGTCTCTCCCTTCTTCTGTCCTTACTTTTCAAGGAAGTTTAATTATCATTTAGTGAAACTCTGCTCCAGAATAAAGGCTGCATAAACTCTCTCAAGCAGTCTGTGTGGTTAGTCCCTGCATGTAAAAACATGGCAACAATTTGGATGTCATTGAAAATATCTTCTGTGCTATTTCCCTTCTCCATAATATCTATCACCTTATGCACAGTTGTTCTAGTCATATTCCCAGTGGTTCTATCTACGGTTAGGATGAAGGTAATACAAGCTCATCTCCAGCAATCTCTGACAATTAAATTTTACTTCGTTTCATCTCAAGGAAAGTATATATTGTATCTGAGATGCTACTTGAAGAAATGGTGCAGAGTATTTAGTAGTCCTCCAAAAGATCTAATAACATTTAATATGGTACATCTTAAAATAAGCACAAAATATTACCTTGCTCACTCTGCAGACGACAAATGACTTTAAGTACATAATGTACACAGCAGAGAATTTCTTTCAGCCATATTCATTCATTGCCTGAATAGTGTGTGAGACATCTGTGAATACTCAACTACTTTATAGTTTTGACTAATACTAGAGTAGTAGACACATACTGAGCTGGAGTGAAATACAGACATACTGACTTTTGCTTTTCTTGCAGAAGATGTATGGACTTTTCTGTCTTATTCCAATAAGCAAAGAAACTAAGTAAGTATTACATTACAGTACAGGTCAGAGACTTCAACAAGTTTTGCTTTGTAAAAGCACCAGAAATAGTGCTAGCGAAACATGGATAAAGCACTAATATGGAAGAAATGTGCTTTCCCACAGTTATGTGAGTTGCTATTAACTAGTATGACTTTTTGAAATGTTAGAAGATTATTTTAGTATTGACACCAAAGTGTCTACACCCTATATGAAACACTTTATCTGAAGAAAGAATATGAAGAATATAATTACCTCCAGACAATTAAAAATTTACAGGACAGGCCTAAAAATATGCGGAATTTGGAAAGTCTTCATCACTTTCTCTTTAAGAACAGTTCAGTAAGTCTGGATTGTAGTAGATCAACACCATAACATTTATTGCACTTTAACTGAGAAATAAAAAATTCTTAAGTCTTTCTGTATAAAGATTTTTTTCTAACTGTGGAAATATGGATTGGATGGATGACATATAATGATTTTCTATCTTTGCCTGAAAGTTATAGTGGATAAGGAACATTTAGAGTTTTAATCAAGCCTGCTCGATATCTTTTAAAATCATTCCTTGTTCTTGCCCAACCTAAAATTAGGAGAACAAGTGCATAAAGATTATGGAAGACCCTTTGAACAGAACTGCTAAATGATCCTTACAAAAAATAAAGAAAAAAATCCCATTTTTGCCTCACTTCCAAGCCAGTTTTACAAATGCTATGAATTCAGAAATTTTGGAAACATTTCAGCTTCTCTTCCCAAATGTTAAGGTACTTATCCACATTTTTTGGTTTGTTCCTATTAAATGCGAAACAGACATTTCCTCTATCTCCATTTATAAATCTGTAATCACTCTTACATTATTTGTTAATTCTATAACCGCTTTTTTTTATTGTATTTGGACTAGGAGACTAGCCTGTGTCTAAGAAGACATAAGCATTACAATTCCAAAAGTGCAGTTTAGTTCAGTTAGAATATTCCAAAAATATTCAATTTTTTTTTATGTTGAATGAACAACAGTAGTCAAAACATCTTAGGATCCACAAGGAGCAAGAATATGGAAAAAATTATTGTGCATAAATCAATGATACAGCTTCACATTAATACTGGATTCAGTATTTGGAATTTGGGCTTTGAATGAGGAAAATAAGAAGGAAAATGAAAACAGTCAGAATAGATAGTAAAACAATGTGAAGTGGGATAATAAATGCAGACAGTGTCTGTTTAGTGGAAGAAGGACTACCTAAAAAATATGCAACATAATAAAAGGCATGCTGTGGTATACATGGAAGAAGAAACTTCTGTTTACCCTGATTATAGTACAAATAAGGAGACATTAAATGAAACTTTAAAAATTGGCAATACTAAACTGCTAGAAATGTCAACTTTTCAACATAACCTTAGTTTGGAAACTTGATTATTACAAGGTTATACTGAAAAGTTCAGAATGGAAGTTCTACGTATTAAAAATAATGGACAGGAAGTGGGCTTAAGCATAGTATGAACGATGTTTTGGCAAAAGGGTTTCAAAAGGAAATACTTGTCTTGGGAAGAAGTATTCTGTATTTGCTTGTTGTAGGCAGTGTTTCTTCAGCTTCTTTAAAACTAAAACCTATGGGTGGAAATATCTTGCTTTTATTTTATTTTTCTTTCGATTATGATAATTCCCATGAGGTCATACTTCCTCAGTGGATCGAATCTTTCCAAGCTTGGTGGATTTTACTTAAAATCTGACCAAGCTGGTGCAACAACTGCTCATTAAAATACGAGGAAAATTTACTCAGCTTTCATAAAATGGGAAGAGGTAAAATATACTTTCTTGGACAAAAATGGCCATATGATTTACCAGTTCTAATGCAAGGGAAGATAACTGGAACTAGGTGAAATTATACTGATTTCATTGACTTGTGGCTGCTTCTAAACGGCACTTGATTCAGCATAATACCCTTCAAATAGTTTCTTGAGGATCTCATATAAAAAATTAAGACTTTTTTTTGAATCTATAGAAAATTGACTTCAACAGGATTGCATGCTTTTCTAAAATTTTGAGTTGAAATTCTTGTGAACTGATGAATATTTACAGGTGCTAGAGGAAAAAGAGAAATTAAGATCTCTATTCACTGTTGACTGACTTTGTAGACCCTTTCTTCTTCATTGTTACTTTTTCTGTTTGAACTGTAATCATTAACAGAAATTAATTTATATATAAATTAAAAGAAGTACCTACATTTAACAGTTCATAACTTGCATGTGTACTTAAACAGAAAAGAACTTATGAGACTGCAGACGCTATGGAAAGAAGCCTGACTAACCTGAAGTATATACACTAAGCTGTTCAAAGGACACAAGACACAATGTTCTTCTAGACAGACTGGATGGTACAGAAACCAGTTACATTCATTTTTAATCCTATTGATTTTACAGAGGTAATCACAGACTTTGCTATCACATTCACAGAAATCTTTGAAAAATTTACTAATTTCACATGATCATGGAATCATAATCAAGCTAATACCCCTTAAAATCTGTCCCCCTCTTCATTCTCTCCAGCACTGAAAATTAAATATGCAAAAGTACCAAATGAGAAATTAAATGGGGATTTACTTGATCCTTTTTACCATTTCGATTCTCATAAACATTTTTCTTTTTCTTTTGTCTTAAAAAAAAAAAAAAAGTCTAGGAAAGCTTAGGAAAACTTTTTCATTGAATGATATTCTAATGGAAGTTAAAGTAAATCAGCATTATTTTGTGACTGATTTTTTTTTTCCGACTAATTTCCTCACTTCTCAGCAGGTGAGTGCTATTGCCAGTTAGAGACTTACACTGTTCAACATCCATTCTGATGCAAACTTTAAAAAGGCAAGTCTCTTGCTGGCTGGGGACAATGAAGTCATTAATCAAAATCACTCTCCATCTTCACTGATGATGGAAAAAAAGTCTGCCTACTATCACGGTGTAAAACTAAACTAGAATCACTGGGCTATGTCTTCAGAAAAGGAGGTAATATAGAACAAATTATAGGAAAAATGATTGGAAAGGAAGTACATCTCTGAACCTCAGGATCCTGGGGTGGACTTTTGGCTTCATGGCAATTTAAAGTAGCTTTAAGGCCACTTTGAGATACTGTTAATATCAAGAACCACAGAAGACCTTCTGATAGTGGACAGTATTTAGGGCACAGCAACTTGTGGTGAGTTCTTGTCCAGAAGGCAATGTCATCCAACTTTGCTGAAGTGGACCTTGCAGTGAGAGAAAAGGAAAAACCACCAACCGTGTATTACTACAGTATTCCTGTACATCAGAGAAATCCTCATATAGATGACTCAGCTGACTTTAAGTCTGCTTTGTGCTGCTACTGTTGCACAGAACACCATGGATCTGGCATAAATATTCTGAGGAAATAATCCTGAACTCTTCAAAATGTTTTAACTTCTAAAAGACGTGAAAGCCTACTCACATGTTATTGGTCTCATACAGCTTCTTCCCTGAGACTGGTCAATCGGATCTTACAGTTGCCTGTCACAGCAGCTATCATGGAAAATACCAGTGAGACCAACAGAAATAATCAATAGCCAGCAACCGAGACTCTCTGCAGAATATCTCTATCCACAGTGGGAATAATATGCACACCAGTAGCATGAAGAACAACAACAACAACAAAAAAAACAATTTTAAAGGCATTACCGCTTCTTTATCTGTCCCCTCTCTAACTTAAATGAGTTTCCTGAAAAGTTTTAATGTATGCCAAAACACTGACTTGCCTAGGTGAGATTTTTTTGTTATGTTTTCTGTATGCTGAGTACTTCTAAATAGGAGACATAGAGTATGATGAAACTGCCAAGCAGACTCACCAACTTTTGCAGAGCTTAAACTTTCTTTGATTAAGCCTACCAACAAAACCAACCAACCCTTTTTAAATCTCCAGAAAGCAAAGAACAGTGGATTGGCAGCCTGCTGAGAAGTTATTTCACCACAGTGCTAACCCTGAAATATGATGACAGTTTTAATGCCAGTGCTGTGAATTATTTCAGGGATAATTCCTTTAACGGAGGCTTGGGTGGGGACTGAAGTGGCCAAAATACATGAACTCTTTTACAGTACTTTTTGAGGAAGGGTATCTATACTTTTCAGTCTATATTCTGACTTGTGTATAAATGGTTAAGTCATGAAGTGATATATGTTAACAAACAGTGAAATAACATGCTCAGTTTGATAAGGCCATGGGAATACAATGACAAATACACGAAATCAGAAGTATTCTCCAAAAAGTCAGTAAATTCTTAGCAGATTAATCCATAGCATAGCTGTACCAAAACAAAAAACAATGCATCAAATCCACTTCTGGGAACGAGTCCTGAAATGCACTGATCTCTTTGAAGTCACAGAGATATGCAAGGCCCACCACCTCTTAAGATCTGACCTTGAATTTTAAATCAAGTCTTTCATTTTACTTGCAAGTGCTAATACAAAAACCAAACAAACCAACCAAACAACAACAACAAAACAAAACAAAAGCAAAAAGAAAAATGATGGTTCAGCCCCTCAAAATTTCCTTTAAGAGAATACCTCAGACTTGACAGTTTTATCCTGGGTATAGGAGAGTAGTGACTATAAGAAAAGTTAAATCTAATCCAAAATACTTTATTAATTGAAAAAGCAAACACAACAATGCAGGCAATTACTAATACCACCTCTGAAAATCATGTTGAGCAATGAGTAATGTGGCAAAATGGCTGTCTCCTCTATGTCAGATTTTAATCTGTGGTTTAAGGATCACATCAAAAGAGTTAACAGGTTCAAAAAACATATTGCTTTAAGCCTCTTTCTTAATCTGCAGTTTATGACTTTTTTGACTCGGAAGATTGGATCTTTTCCAAAGTATGTGACCTATATTTTTCTCATGCTTTCACATGGCTAGCTTGTATTTGGTTTCTGTGTTTGTTTTTGTTTGTTTGTTTGTTTGTTTTGTCTTGTTTTTTTTGTGTGTGTGTGTGTGCATGTGTATTTTTTTTTGTTTGTTTCCTCCAAATGTATTTTCTTGCATATACGATTTTCTCATTTGTATGAAAAAAGTCATTTAAAAAATCACAGGAAACTCATGAGAAATATCATTTCTATTCATTGTATGTAACATACAAGCGCACATACAAGTTATTGAAGGAAGAAAAAACAAAGATCAGCTGTGAAGAACGGCAGAAGGACTCTAAAAGACTGAGGCATAACACTGCAGATAATTTTGGAGCAGATGAATAACTGATGCACTTGGGATAAAACAAACCAAACTGTATAAATGCAGTGAATTGGCTAATACAACCTAGCTATGAGATCCCGAATTTATAAGAATGAAAAAGTCAATTCAGTGCCCAGTAATCAAAAAACGAATACTGAAAATGGATCTATTAGGATAGCACGATAGAAACCAGTGAACATCATTAGCAGGTATGTTACTCTACTGTTCATCTACATCTTGAATACTGTGTGCATTTCTGGTCTCTACACCTCAACATAGTGAAGCTGTAAAAGTTTCAGAGAAAGGTGATAAGAGTGACCAAAGTTATGGAACAGTTTCTATACTGGGAATGATTAATTAGCCTGGCATTTGTCAGCCTGGAAAGGAATTGCCTAGCTGGGGGATACTACAGCAGCTGATAAAATAATGAGTGACACAGAGTGATTAACCAGGGAGTGATCATTCCTTGAGTTTTCAAATAGAAGAATAAAGAGGTTTTAAAGGAAATAAGCACATGGCCAGTTAATAATGCCAAAATGAGATGGTTCTTCAGGCTGCACAGAGTTAGTCTGTGAAATCCTTCTGAGGATGTGAGTTCCAGAAATTTTACATGGGTTTAGAAAGCAACAGTGACTATCTTTTTAGTATATGTTCATAGAAGATACATCCAAAATAGATCATCATACGGAGAGATTTCATCTCTGAGCTACAAGCTGTTAGAGGTCATAAGAGTATTCTGAGGAACACCTTCTTCATGGTATCACAGACACAGACATTAGTCTGTGTTTGTACTAATCATATATCAGCCTCTTTTCAGCTGCCATGAACACTCTCAAGGATACCAAGCATATTAGCACAAATGGCTTTTAGTCGGATGCAGTAGAGACACACTCACATTTTAAAGAGTAAATACACAAATGTCAATATTAATAGAAATATATTTTGTCAGGTTTTCAGAACTATATTTTGAATGTCAGCAGCTCTAAAACACTTTCTGGGTATTCTGCTAATGATCTTTTGAAAATAAGGTTAAACAATGAATCCAATAATGCTTTTGCTTCCTGTTTCTTTGCCAATTTTTGATCCACCAAAAGGCTTATCTGTCACTACCTGTTTATCAAGTTTACTTAATAACTTCTCACAGAATGACTTTATCACAAGCGTTCTGAAAGGCTAGATACATTACATCCAAAAATTCCTCTGTACACAGTGCTTTATTAATTGGAATAAACAAATCTATTGTGTTAGAGAAGTCAGCAGTAATTCATTGCTTTAATTGACAAAAGCTACTGTAAACAAAGATTAATATTGGGAGTTCATCATAATTCAAGTTCATATGATCTTTCTTCTCAGATTTTCCCATTCTGTGTTCAGCAAAGGCATCCCATCCTTGCTAACTTCCTCAGGTATAGGTAGAGCAGTTAACAGGTACTGGTTTGTATGAAAGCCCTGTGATTATTCTGTTCTACACTGTGCAACTTCTGCTCCAAAACTGTGAGCACCATCATGTGAAGAGAAAATGTGAGAATGTTAACACTGAGCTTCAAAGCTGAATGTTCATAAATTCACATGCCAGTACATAGACAAAACAAATATGACCTTTCTGAGCCAGAGGCTATAAACTTCTATAAGAAGACAATAGGAAGCTTTGTCGCAGCTGATTGCAGCAGCACAGAGATAACCTCAGGTTCTTCTGTCTATAAGCACAAGAAATACTGAGCTGTTAGCCCAATGAGGGAGATCTGAATGTAAGATAAGTCAATTGATTAGTGGGTGATGGAAGAGATAAGTAAATGGGAAGGACTGAGGGTCAAGCACAGATAACTGATATTTTTGTTCTTAACTTCCTTGTGCAATTATTATTTCTTCATCCAAAATACAAATAAGAACCAAGCATACCACTTCCTTCAACACTGTCCTTCTGACCTTTTTTTTTACACAATTCACATTAAAGTCATAGCAGCATATTTAAAAATAATTCTTTTTGGCCACAGAATAAGTACAAAAAGAAATGGAATTACTCTTGTCACAATAAATAATCCCCAACACAAACAGCAATAACTACACAAAAAGGCAAAAAAAGCAAACAATGTTCATTAGGAACTGGCTCGTTATGATGTAGACTGTTAATTTGGGGATTTCACAGGACAAAAGTCAAAGCTGTACCACTGCTGTTAATCTGCCCCAGTGAGAATTGCCACACAATTCACAGTGCAAGAGAGATCAGAAGCAGACATCCCGGGATACTTAGAAAACAATTTTTCAGCTTCAACAATTGTCGGTCTGACAAAATGACAACAAAGCAGGGAGGAAACGCAGTTCTAAAATGGAAACTATATTGTTGCAGGTCATGCAATCTCTCTTGGCCTCCATGTAGGTGAAAGTTTCCAGGTGGGGAATGGCATGGGCTTGTTGAAAGAGTCCATCTTTTCTGCTTTGTCTTGTGGCATCTTCTCCAGGGTGAGGTAGCATGGCTAGGGCTGGCAGCCAAGCTGGTTGTGACTGAGGTAGTCACCCTGCTGAGATACATCCATCCCTCAAAGCATTCACAGTGCTAATATTCTACTTCTGTGACAAATGCAAACTGGGCTGTCCCATTCAAACACATCAACCTCATTAGCAGATGTGCACTGATTGGCATGTGGCATGTAGCAGTTCTTTTTCTGCCTTCCCTGCCCCAGTCACATCTGGGTTTGTTGCTGTGAATCTGTTCTAAAATGCAGTGTGCAGGAGTGCAATAACTTTCTAGCACTCAATTTCCAAAAGCAGGATTATATTAACTGCAATCCTGCCTACCCTTGGAGCCTGCTGGAAGTATACAAGGCCTTGAACTGCTACGTGAAGCAGATTTCTTGTTCCAGAGTACTTTCTTAGCAGGAAGAAACCAGATCATCTGTGAGAAACAACCAAAATTTCTGCAAATAAACATCAGCATTTCAGTACCTTCACTAATAATATTATTATTTTAAATGATAATGAACAGCAATACTGAACATATTTTATCTGGAAATTGGAAATTATTTCATTTTATAGGAATACAAAAGTAGTGATACTTATTTGCACAAAACTTCATTTTGTCAAGTATCATTTTTATTAAAGGGATTTGGCATATAACTGGAGAAAAGTTTAGTGTAAAGTGATCCTTCCAAGAACTGAGTAATGAGCAGTGTAGGAATTTCTTGTATGTATCTAGGAAACTGATGGATTTATCATCCATTATTTTTTTCTAATATCATTTCTGACGCATTTATTTTTCTGGCCTCTCAGAATCTTCTGCCAATTAATTCTATTACTTTGTGGAGAATAATAGTGCTTTTCTCATCTGTTTTAAATCTGGCATAGAATATATTCTGTAGGTGACCGTTTGTACTTCTATTATAAAACATAATGCTTCTACTCTCTTCTTTCAAATGGACTTCTAGATTGCTGCTAGTGTTTTAGGCTATAAAGCCCCTCTCTGTAAATAAGCTGCTCCATCCTACTGATTTCTGCTGTTAATATTCTCCTCTCTCCTACTTTTTTCCTAAATTTCACAAAATCTACTATTAAGCTAAACAGCATTTGCTACTCAAGATTAGATTTATTTGCCTTTTTGACTGCTTCTCATCATTTAACTAATTGTTGCGGAAAACCATGCTCAACTCCAACGTGACATTACTGAGTTAGTTCATAGTAGCAGTAGTAGTAGTAGTAGCAGTAAGTTCATAGCAGTAGTTCATAGCTCATTATTCCATGCCACATGTACATTACTTTGTCAAGATCATTTAATTTCATTTGACGTTGACTAGTCAATATGCAAAAAGTCTTCTGAAATACCTTGCCATTAGTACCACTTTTGAGTGTCCTGAGTTATTCTGTGTCACTGATGCACTTTGTCACCTGAGTATGCATTCTGTTAGACTTAATCTGTTAGATTTATTAAGACACTGGACAACACTCATACCAAAGACTCTTGAGAACTCCAATGTTAATAGCTTTCCAATGTGAAAACTGACCATTTATTCCCACCTATTTTTTCCTCTCTTTAAACCAATTATTAATGCATGAAAGGGCCTTCTCTCTTACCCACAAAGCTTAATTTCTTCAGAAATCTCTTTTAAAGGGACCTCACTGAATACGTTTTCAAAACGGAAGTACAGAATCATTGGGTCACCATCACCCATAACCTTTATGCCTCCTCAGAGAACTTTCATTGACCTGTGAGAGTGAACTCCCTTTCACAAAAGCCCAATTGATTCTTCCTGTGATATTTACATCATATTTATCTAGATATCTAATAATTTTTTCCTTTACTGTTGTTTCTTTTATTTACCTGCTTCAGAAGTCAGACTCAGTGGTCTGTAGCTCCCTGAATCAACTACAAACCATTTTTCAATGACCGGGGACTCATCAACTGTCTTCTACTTCCCTAGAACTGAGGCTCATAAAATGATGCGTCACATACACCTCAGTTAATAGTTCATTGTTTTCATGTCTATGTGTCTTTAGGACTCTTGGGTGAACACTGTCAAAACCTTTAATGTTGTGGTCAAATCATATAATATCTATCCACTCCTGAACCCAAAATATCCGATCATTTGTAATGACCCAAAATGGAGAATCTTGGGCGCATTCAGACCTGCATGTTTGATATACTACTAAGATACATGGTAATTCTGGCAAAATGATGTGAGGAGTTTAGTTTCCGCTTTTCAATCTAGAGGTATTTGACTTGGATGCATTACTTTCACTTCCTTGCACAGAACAGTAGTTGTCATTTTCACTTAATTGGTAAGTAACACCATTTCTCATGGTATGTTTCCTACACATCATAGAAATACATCTGAAGGCATTTGGTTAGTACATCTTTCTTTTTGATTGGTAAGAAAGCATAGTACAGTTCCTATGTTTTCCTTCCATATATTTTCCTAAGTATCACTGCTTTGCTAATAATTAAACTCCTGTTTCATTCGATGGCTTACAAAATTCGTACTGCAGACCTTTCTGTTGTACTTTGAGGATTCTAAAGACAAATGCTGAGCACATGGAAAATGTGTTGTTTCAGAACCCTTTATCTGCATCAATAGCCTTTTTCAGAAAGCAGAAACTAAACTCCCCAGTGGTGGTCACTGCAAAAGAAGTGTTGAAGGGAAAGCGGATGACTGAGAAAATGTGGAGGCCAAGAGCAAGAAATGGCCACCAGCATCACAGGAAGTAAAAGGAAAGATGAAAGGTTTCCAGCTAGTGATATCTTTAATGTATATTTGTTTACTGTTGAAAACCCACTACATGTATATTTGCAAGGAACAATGCATTACAATATAAAAAATTAATATAAAACTACATTTAAATAACTAATGTGTTGGCACCAGAACTGATGCAGACCCAGGAGGAATGTGGTTCCCTTGTTAAAGTAAGTTCATTAGCATAAGAAGCACAAATCTGAAGGGCAGGAAGGGAGGAGAGTTCCCATGTTAATAAATATTTACTTCATGATTCTTGAATGACAGAAATCAACAAAAGCTAGGAAACAGAAAGTTCCAGCAAGCGCTCCAACCTTAACTGGGAAATGAAATCAGAAGCTTGAACCCAAATTTTTATTTTCTTGATTTTTTTCTTAATATGAGTCACAAAATGTAAATCCCTCTTGGTTTTCCCTGCAAAGTCTGATTTCACAAGTAAGCAAGAATGGCTTCAACCATCTAGTTCTACTTCGCCTACAACGAGGTTAGAATTTTTACTTGGTTTGTATTTTTTTCTCATAAGAAGAAAAAAAAAGCAGAAAATTTGTTTTCAATAGCATTACTTTATATATATTTTTAGCATCTATTATTCTAAAAAGAACCCAGAAGTTTAGTATGTGCAGACAAACTGTCTCATACCCTCTTGAAATACAGTTAGCAGTCAAATACCTGATGCTACAGACTTTCAGTAATGCTAAATAAATAAATAAATAAATAAAACTCATCAGATTAAATAGGTGAAAGGTACCAATATGACATCATTGACGTGTTGTAAATACTGATCTGAAGGAAATACAGGGAAATGAGTTCTAACAATGAAACAGCAAAACCAAAACTATCAGCCCTTTTGTTGGGAGCGCTCTCAATAACACTGATCATGTTATCTCCTTCTTCACCTTTGAGCTCAAATTAAAACAAACTCAGAGATGGAAGGTACTTGGCAGGAGAAAAAAACCTCATTAGTTACCTTGCTTATGACACCAGTTCCACAAATTGAGATATATTTAGGGAATTTGTTAAATGACACAAAACTAAATTGCAGCACATTATGGAGACTGTGGGGATTTGGTCTTGCTGCGTTGCATAGCCATTGCTACTGGACACACAAGTCTGTACTGGCTCCAATGGGCTGAGGGGTGAAACCTTTCTGAGAGCAGGTTGTGGGACAGGTAAAACAGGGGTTATTCCCCCTTAGCCAGCAGTCTCCAGGCCAATTCGTTCACCATTCCTCTTTCACACAGGAAAGGAGCAGTTAGTTGCCATCCACACCCATACACATGCTGCCATGGACCTTCAGAGTCTCTCTTGTGATCAGGTTCATGGCTGGTTTGTGCAGGCAGAATAAGTCAAACCCACACTTTTTGGGCTTTCCAGCATTTGCTCTTTATCAGCTTGCATGCTGTAAATGAAAGGATGCCTCTCAGCCCTTGAGCTAACTGCTGTGAGGGAATTTAATAAAATGACTGTAAAGGGAAGTGGTAAAACACATTTTTCAGCTGAAAAGTGGAGAATAAGAAACATGGAAGCCCATGCAATCTGATTAGTGGCTCTGTGAGCTTCTGCATGCTGCGTGTTCAATAGGGAAATAGAAACTGGGTCTGCTTCTAAAATAAACATTAAACCCCTTCAAAGTACAGCTCTAAGATAGATTTTCTTCTTTAATGCCTATTCCTTCATAACTCCACTGAAGACCAGCATCTGCTGTCTGTTTTTGCAGCCTACACTGACGCAGTAATATCTAAGACTGTTTTTTGTGATCCAAATTTCCCTACCATCTGGGAGGCAGTCACCTTTTGAGAGAGCAGAGCTGTCTGCATTTGAAAGGTTGCCGCTTTGATCCATAACCCCTCCTGGCGAAGGTGGGCCAAGCTGCCTTGTGCACACGCATGCAGAGGGCAAGTCTAGCCCGGTAGTCCCAGGTCAGGTTCGCACTGGGAAAATAAAGCTGGAAATAAACATGTGGAGAAATGTTCGGTTGCCATTACTTGCAGCTGCTGGCAATTTTAAAGCAATCTGAAGGAGAGTGGGCTCTGACACATGTGTAGGCTTGCTGAAATAAGAAGGCTGCTGCCACCAAACACGCAATGCCTGGGAGAGTTGGGTGCATCGTACCCAGCCAGACAAGGGTTCCCCGAAGGGAA
>PPHD01015897.1:0-15850 GCA_002909625.1 Bambusicola thoracicus
TAGATGATTAATGTGGTCCTTTTCAATTCTATGATTCTGTGGAAGTATCAAGTATCAAATACTGTATCAAAACGTATCACGTGTGTACCATCATATAGTTGATTGAGATCGTAGAAATCCGGTAGCATGTCTGAATTTCTTCAAGTATTTTGAAAATATTGGATTACTTAAGGGGGGGAAATGATAAAATAATGGTTGGACTTGGTCTTGAAGGGTCATTTGCAACCTATGATTTTAAAATTGCATTTGTGCTACCAGATTTAGTCTGTAGACCTGATTAAGGACAATAGATATGGGTGTAGGGAGATGACATAAATTTTAGAGGTGTCTTCAGGAAGTGGATTTCGGTAAGAAATCTAATGAATTCTTGATGAGCATTTTGATAGTTTCTGATTTTTCAAAATTGACATGATAGGGTGTGTAATGCAGTCAAAATATTTCTCACATTAGGAAAGAGAATGCTCCCTTCAAGTATTGTGTTTCTTTGGCTCACTTCCTAGCTGCTGAATTCTTCCTCGCAGGATACAACCTTTTAAAGATCAGCAAAGGAAGTACTAATAAGCTAGGAGACTTTTGCTGCCATGTAATATAATTCCCTTTATAGCGAAGGTAGATCAGAAGCAGAAAGCTGCAGCCAGTTCCCCATGGAATGGAGAGAATGCCTATATTCTAGCTGCTGTAAAAGGGGAAAAAATATGGCAGAGTATGAAATTAGCTATCTGACAAAAGTACTGTACCTTATGGAAATTCCATTATGTAAGAGTACACAGGAACTGAATCACAGATAGATGAGGCATGGGGCATTTCCCTGAACACACAGAAGATGCTTCCTGTTAGACACAAAAGTAAGCCAGAAAGTTTATGTATGGATGTAGAGCATTCTGTGCACACAGATGTGGACTAACCAGATCTAAGTTGCTGGAAGATGATTTTTTTTTTTTTTGCTGTGATATACTAGAACACTTCTTTAAAGCCAACTTAACCAACCTCATTGGGATAGCTGTGGTGTTGGGGAAAACCAAACTGGAAAATATCTCATTCATACAAGGAGAAAGTCCTTTTTCTTGCTCCAAGTGGTCTTTGCAAATGCTGTTCATAGATGTAATGTTAATCTGTGTGTTAGTTTTTTCAATAGTATTTTAAAGACTCTAATGGTATGTGAAAATGACAACTGCTGGATTCCAGGTCAGACACAATCTGTGCAGCTTATGGACTTGATTTGACATTTTGTTAAGTATTGAGCATACTTCAGAACTACAGAATATATATATTAAAATATGTATTAATAAATATATTTATTATTATATATAATAACGCATGTAAGTTTGTGGAAGATTCTGGCAGCTTTAACAGGCCAGATTTTTACTGTCCTGAAAAGGTCATGGCAATCGGGGAACGTCACTGATTGCTGGGGGGAAAGGAACAACAACAAATGTTGGCTTCTCTGATTACTACTGGACAGTTGTGTACCCTGATCACTCTGGTCACAGACTTGAGTTGTGACCTCAGCTTTGTGGCTTGACCTGGGACTTGCCTATTTACTACAGTCTTGGCAGTTGCATCTCCATCGACTGAGCTTGGCTACTGTCACTATACATGTTCTGCTGTGCTGGGTACTTCTGGGCTTACTGACCCTCAGTGGGGCTGCTCTGCTGCCTGCTTTGTCCCCATTCTCAGTGGTTGGCTCCTTTGCCTTGCAGAAGTGCTCTGGCTGGCTGCTCTGTGCAGAGTGTAGGCTGGGTGAGTTCCAGAGATCTCTTGCAGCCTACGTGACTCTCTGTGAAGCGTGGCTGTGCTCCAGCTTTCCTTGCCTACGGCATTCACGGAGCTCTAAATTGTATTGACTGTTTTTATGAGTCCCTGTGTGGCCCCTTTGCTGTTGATATTTTTGTTATTATGGATACAAAATCTTAGGCAGCCTTTTATTGAGGTAAATGCAGTACAGTGAACTTCATTCTATAGCTCCTCTCATCATAGGATGCAGACAAAGAGAGAGGGGGCAGATAGCTGAGGGGCTTCATGAGATTTCAAGGGTTATACCTGAAGAGAACTGCAGAAGGGATAACCTCCCACTCTCCTGGAGCTGCAAGGGCAAGGGTTGCAAACCAGGCTAAGTTGAGATCTCCATCATTGGTGCCACTCCTCTTAGCATCCATCTTCTTGTGTTGCATAGGAACAATTGAGTTTTGACATGCATGTTCTCACACTGTGTGATGTTGTCATGGTTGTGCAGCCCCCAGTCATCAGACCTATTCTATACGTGCCCTGAGAGAATAAAAAATAAGAAGTTAAATCTCAGACTGTTTCTGTCAGGCTGTTGGCTGTGCTCATTGTGGAAGAGTTGAATCTGAGCAGAGGGAATCTGCTGCGCTGAATTCATGCTTCCAGCCTTTGCAAGCCCGCTTCCAATAGCTTGGACTCTCAGTAGGCTGGAGAAAAGGCGTGTGCAGCAAATAATGGGTTTCACATCATACTGAATTCATAGTTTAACTGCACAATGATTCAGCGGCTGCTCCTGGAAGTCCACGCAATCCATGCATCCTCTTAGCTCTGTGGGACGAATGCATCTCTCCTCACTTGGTCCTCTCAGAGCTGCTTTCGCTGGCTTGTGCTGGAAATGGAAGGCACATGCAGAAAGCAGAAAATAAGCAGACACTATTAGGTGTTTTACTGCAGGTATTAGCTGTACCAGGCCGGGTAGAATTGTTCTACATTGTACTGTGTTACCCTAACTCTGCTCCTACTCAGTGCTAATTATAATCTTGATATGATCCAATTAAAAGCCACTCTCTATGCTGCCTAATTGATTCTATTGCCATGAAGCAGTGAAAGCCAGGCAGGCTTAGCAATTCTGTAGGATTCTTGTCACAAACTCTGACGCACAGTTCGTGGGTACTGGGGGGAGGATATCTACAAACAAATGGGATTGGTCGTTATGGATATTTTCAGTAAAATATCATTATTAAAAAGTATGCTTTTCAGATAGTTTATCTGAATGAATAGAATGTTGTTCATGTGGTGTTCTGTACAGAGGCAGATGACTGCAATAAGTGTTTATGCAGACACTTTTGCATTTGGAACTGTTCTGAGTAAGGAGTCACTCCGTTTGTACTACAGTTTCTAATTCTGACTATGCTACTGAAACCCAGTGTGATTTTAATGGTTTTTAATGTAAGTTTGAATATTGCATGCTTATTTGTTTTCACCAGAGATCTGCTATTGATTGAATTCTTAAATGGTGTCCCTGCTGGCAGAACTGCTTCCTACGAGTTAGCATCTGTCTACTGGATTGGGGTCTCTGTGTTCACATCCTTGCTTATGCTGACACAACTGAGATGGGTTAACACATCTTTCTTTTTTTGTCTCTCCCTCTTTATTTGTAGCTCTCCACCTCCGTAAATCCTTCTGTCTTTTCTCTTTCTTCTTTTCCTCTTAATTTCTCACACAGTTAAGCTAACAGAGGAGGCTGTGTGGGATGAGGAGTAGAAAAGGGGGAGCGAAAGTGAAAGGGGGAGTGGGGAAGACAAAAGGGAGAATGTGAGAGGTGAGGGGGAGGTGATAATGGAAGTGGAAAATAGAACAAAGGAGGAGGGGTAGTGGCTGAGCAAAAGGAGAGATTAAATAAGGAGGGCATGTGAGTGGGAGAGTCTCTGCTCCTAGACTTTCAGCTGGAGATAGGGCAGACGTTTTTTTCTGCTCACAGGATGAATAATTAGAGCAAGTATCAGTCCTGAACCTTTTTCTGCTAGGCAGTTAGTTTTCTGAAGGCGTGAATGTATCAGCTTTATTTTATTCTTACCTGAAGCTTAGGAATGGAGTCTTAAAAATGGACAAATGAATAACTTGCAGTTGTTAACTGTGTCAAGTAAGTTAGTGTCTATCCACAGGTCAGTATGGGAAAAATATTTCTGGGGTCGTTTACTTTTTCTGTTGATGAATGTGCAATTTTTTGGTTGTAAAGAAGTAATTGAAAGTTAAAAGGGTGTTTGCAAAGTAGTTAATTATCTATATATTGGCTTCTGTTAGGTGAGATTTTGCTTCTGGAGACTCTCTTAGTCGTTGCCTGTTGGAAGCAGGCTTTGGAGCAGGCCTGGAATAGCTGGGGAAGTGCCATCCCTGCTCCTCCACAGCCTCACATAGTGCACCCTGCCCTTCTCTTTGTGATCGTCTCTAGACTAGCCTTTCCTCTGTGATAGGAGAGTTGAAGGAAATTAGCATTAGTCCTACTGATATAATAGAGAACATGGCTGTTCACAAATTGTTCTTTTTCTCTTTAAAACTGCATGCTTTTGGCCTTCTTGTCATGAAGGCTTAACATCGATGTTGCAGCTGAGAAAAGGATAGAGATAGCAGACAATAATGTTGGGAATGATTCTGCCCATCCCTGCTGAGTCTGCTTCTGTGCATTTTCCCTTACTTGGTTCTGTGTTGTGCAGCAACAGGGATGTTCAGCTCATCATTTATGGTTGCTGTTCTGTCCTTTAATACAGCCTGGATTTCAAAAGCTGATAGTAAGGATTTCTTTGAGTATGTGCATCAAACAGTTTTTTACCCCAAGCCTCCGGAAGCAACTTTTTGATGCTGAGCAAATAGAAATTAAAATGGAAAGTGTGCTTTGATGCTTTGCTTTAATGTAGTTGCAGTGATGTCTGGGGAAGTACTGCAGTGGAGAAATCTGTGTTAAGGTAATTCTGGAAATCATGTTCACATTAGAAGTCCCCAAATTATGCTTTATTTAAAAATGTTTTAATGAGCTGCCATATTCATTGCATAATCTGTTAAAGAGAAGTGCATGGGAATTCATTTCAAATCCCAGGGTGGAACTGAGGAAATATGTTAGGGCTGACATACTAAATTTTCATGGTAGAAGGCACTGATTTGTTCCCCTTGTACTTTTCCCAATATTAACTTGTGGTGGGGAACCATCACGGTCTCTCTCTGCTGTGGTGAAAGAGGAACGAAAGAAAATCTTAAATAAGTGAGAAATTGTGATATTCCTTAGCAATCAGAGGAACTACTCTTTTAAGTATACTTCTTGGAGAGATACTGCAACAGAAGATGTGTGGATAACACCCAGTATTTTCCCTTAATGAAGGGAAGAACAGAACTGGGAAATGGAGATTTCCCATGGAATGGTGCCTAACCAAAGATTAAATTTTTCATTATGTGGAATGTTTGTGGGAATATTTCTGTAGTTCTCCCTTAGATTGCTGTAGCATCTAGGAACTCTGAGTGTTGCATGCAATCCTCAGAGGAACTGCGCACAGAAAATCCCACAGAAAATAGTTATTGTTTGAAAGTTTATAGTCTGAACAGACAAACATCATGCAAGGAATGAGTATGAATCTTCTAGTTAGTATGATAGATGCTGATCTCAAAAATTATACCTTAACCACTCACACAACTTTTTAGGCATTCTCACAACTGAATTTGAAGAAAGAATTTGAATAAAATGTGTTTTACTCACTTAGTCCATTACAGTCTTCAGGCCAGCCTAGCCTCAGCTTCTTTCCTTTTGGTATTCCTTATCCTTTTCCTCAGAGACATTTGCCATAGTGATGTTCTGTAAGGTATTAAGTCTGAAGCTGCCAACTACAGGGTCTCCATGGATGTGGACCTTGTGAAGGTGATAGGAACGTCTTGCTTTCTAATCCAGTGTTTCTCACTTGAAATTAGCAGTTTGTAGAATCACAATCCCTTGTTCAGAATTGCTTTTTAAAAAAAATTATGGACTAGACACTCGATGATACTAAATAGTTGGAAATGTGTTCTGTGAATATTTATAATTAAGAGGAGCAGGGAAATGTACCAAAGGCCTGTTTTGGAGTTATAATTTTATGCAGAAATGTTAGAGAGGGCTAAGCTAAGGAAGAATAGATCAAAAATGTATAGTTAGGGAATGAGTGAAACTCAGATGTTTCTCTTAAACCTTCGTTAATTTTAAGAAGTTTGGGATTGGCAGTATGTTTGGGAGAGGCAAAAGATTTTCCTGACTGATACTGTACATCTAAACAGAAAAATGTATATTGTTCTGAACAGTCCTTAGATGAGAATTAAGACTAACGAAAACAGCAAGACTTCCAAAAATAAAAAATGTCTGCCTAAGAATTACACAGTCATGTGCAACAGAAAGGAAATTTAGGCTGTTGAAATTCTTTTATTTGACTTTTACTAAGTAGGCAATGCTTCACCAAAATGTTAGGTGCCTGTTCTTGGACTTTGTCCTGGAATGTTCACCTGATTTTCTTGTATAATGAATGGATAAGAGAACTTCAGAACATGAGCCCATGTGACGCTTTTGTCTTTTAGTTAACTCTAAAAAAAGGCAGGCCTGTCTGGCTTTGTATGTTCTTGTACAGTAGAAGAAAGAAACTGACAAAAATTTAGCCAAATCCATACATAAGCAGTCTCTCAGTCAAAAGAAGTAAAACTATCTAAAAATCACACAAAAATAGACTTCACAGATGGGACAAATATAACTGCATTTAATTGATTGATACAGCACAGAAGAAGGAAGGATAACTAAGGAGAAAACCCCCGAGATGATGTCCACAGCTTATTTTGATTTTAAATTTGATCTGTTAAGCATTTCTCCTAGTATTGTTATGAGATTTGTGTGATGTACACAGAAAAAAATCCAACTTTTTGATGACTGTTACTGGTGTTGATTTGATAAACAGGGAAGAAGTTATTTGGTCTTTTCTATGGGACATGAATACCCCTTCTGACATTGAAGATAAGAAAAACATTTTCTGTAGAAGTATCTTTATTTTTTCCTCATCTTCCTTAATTTTGACACTTGGTCCATTGTCTAATTCCAGTCCATTCTGCTGTAGGAGTTACTTGTTTTTAAACTTTCCAGCTGATAATGTGCAGCTGCTTGCCTCATCCTAGAAGTTGCTCCTACACACATTTATATTGTCAGTTTTTGCTTTGAAGTTAGTAGAGTGTTTTCAGTGCAAACTAAGCTTTAGTGGATTAAACCTTACTTGATAGACTTGAGAGTTGACATTTTGCACTCTTCCTCTGTCCAGTGCAGCAGTCCTGTAGGTATTCCTTGTTCTTATTGTGTGTGCAATGCACAACTTGTATTATGTGTGAGTCAGTAGCAAAATGAGGAAACGCTATTCTTATCATTCTCCTCTTGACTGTGAACAGACCTACCACCTCTTCACCTCCAGCTTTTGATGTTCTTAGCTGTATTAAGATCAAATATGGTAGGTTGTTTTTTTTTTTTTTTTTCCTAGGCTGTGTGTTCCTTGATATAGTTGCAGCGTAGTGATAGTTAAAGGTGGTGGGAAGGCCATTCATTCTCAAATAGCATTCCTGATCTTGGCTCTAGATCTTATCTGAGGAGTAAGGGAATGATCATAGTTTTGAATTCCCAGTATATACTGCCATGGTGAACACGTGTTGGACAGAAGACCTTGAAGAGCAGAGCACTTGGGTTTTAATTCAAGAATTTGTGAAATCTCTCTCCCCTTCTCATCTGAGCCAGATATTTTGTTAGTTTTTACATAATTGCCTATTGTTACTTATCTCTTTTCTGGTTACCAGAATTTTCTCATCTGCAAAGCACTTCCACTGTTGAGGATGTATGCAAATGTAGGACTGCTTAAGCATTTAAACCAAGAAGGAACTGTGCAATTGCCTGGTATATAAAGCCATATCTATGTTTAATCATATAAGTGAGTAAGACCATTCCAGTAAAGTGTTTGGAAAATGCTGAAACTTGTCCTGAGAATCTTTTAATTGTATGAAAATTTCTCATGCAACATAAATTCAAGTTCATTGAGTTTATAAAGTTCAAAACAGTATAAATCTTTTCAATAAATCAACATATTATACTGCACAATTATTTCAACATGGATAAAGGATACTTCCTTATTATTAAGTCATTATTAAAGGGTTTATTCCTTTCAATTTGAAGGAGAACATGATATATGGTTGTTATTAAAGTATAACCAGAAAGATTTCATTTAGATTCAGTGTGGTTTTGTGGCTTGTAAATATGAATTCAGGCTATTTCAGAGAAATAGTATGGATTTGATAATAGAGACTGGGATTATGTTATAGTTGCGCAAATGTTATTTCTGTGGTTCTCTTTTAATAAAGATTAGAAAGAAATTTAAGTATTTATAAGTATTCTAAGTGCTGACATAATTTAAGTGTCTAAAGATCCTATCACTCTTTTCTGTTTCAAAAGAGGTGTTTTCCAGCAGATAGCATTCATCAGCATTCCACGTGTTGCCAAGTTGTACACATTTTCCTGTTGTGTATCTATGTGTATGTGCCGATCTTCTGGACCTTTTTTTTTCTTGATAAATTTCCTAAATGGTATAAAGAACTTCAGCTCCATGTTTCACACCAATAAAAATGCTTTGTTTTACAGTGGTTGTGGTTTATGTTTGACTACAACTTGTTCAAACTAAGACTGGAATTACAGCAATTTTTTTTTTAAATGAATCGGAGTATTGCTTTATAGCAAATGGAGCTCTCTATTACATCTGTAAGCTCAGGCAAGTGAGTGTTGAGATGTTCTGGCCCAAGTGATGTTGGAGAGACATCTCTGAGAACGAGACAGAGAACACGGGGTGGTACCCTCTGTTTGACAATCACATCAAGGACTGCTTTTCATGTGAGTCTTTCTGCCTTTAGAAACCTTGAGTTGTTGTGAGAATAGAAGCAGACAGCAACAGGATACAAAAAGATGCATTGAAGAGTGCAAGAGAGGAGATAAGTCAAAATGCTGGGTAATTGTTAAGAGAACAACAGAAAATAGAAGTTCAGTAGAAGGATGCTGATGTGAGATCACTACACGAATTCTGGTTTTCTGATGGATTCTATGACTTGAGACAGATGCAGAAGTTAATCACCTGTCATTCCAAATTGACTGCGACTGAAAAATCTGTTCCACCCCCCTCACTTCCAAACTGAAAGGAGATAAGAAATATAAAAGTCCTGGGAAGTTTCTGATTAGTCCTGGAAAGGAAGCATGATAGGAGGATTGCATGTCAGACTTTAAGAAATGAATAAGTTTATTAGCAAATACGAGTACAAAGGGTGGTTATAATTTAAATTAGTTTTGTGTTTGAGGTTCCCATAGAAACTATATAATACAGCACTCAAAATGTTATGGGTAAAAATGAGCATGGCTTTATGGAGATACAAATTTACTGTTAGCCTTATTAACATTTTAATAATCTAGCACTTTGAATGACTACTCCTATTATAATACTACATACTTATAGTCCAAATTAATACAGAACAAACTCAATAATGAATATAATACTGTTACACAGGAAGGAAAAACATCAAGCAAAACCCCCTTTCTTTGTTGCTTTGCTCACTGTTGTTCCTCAGGGTCTGAAGGTTTACAGCTTTGCTGTTTCCTGAGCAGAATGGAGATGAGGAAGTTAGAATCATAAAACTGTTAGAGTTGGAAGGGACTTGTAAAGGTCATCTAGTCCCCCTCAACAGGGACACCCACATCTAGATCAGGTTGCTCAGAGCCTGCTCCAGCCTCACCTTGGATGTGTCCAGGGATGGGGCTTCCACAACCTCTCTGGGCAACCTGTGCTAGTGCCTCACTGCCCTTACTGTAAAAAACAAAACAAAAAAACCCCTTTTTCTTCTATCCCCTGTTTTAGTTTGAAACCATTTCCCCTTGTCCTACCTCAACAGAGTCTGTCCTCTACCTTCTTACAGCCCCCCTTTAGATACTGAAAGGCTGCTATCTGGTCTCCTTGGAGCCTTCTGTTCTGACTGTTATGATAATCTCTTCACCAGGAGAGATGCAGATTTCTTCCCTCTGTGTGCTGATTAAGCTGTTAATGCTTTTGTTCATCCTAGGTGTTTTGATCAGCGGAGGTTAATTTTTTTTGTACTTTTACTTACCTCAGTCTTGCTCACTTTTCCATTGATTCTAAATTACTCTGATTTTTGTATTCTCTTTGCTGTCTTTAGGACTGCCTGCCTGAGGTGGTGGCAGTGACCAATGTTTGACCACTGTCATTTCTGTGTGCAGTCTGAAGCTCCTGATATCATCCTCAGTCTGCAGTCTTGTGTGCAACACAGACAGTTTAATCCACACAGGATAGCTACTTCTTACTACTGTAAGCTAAAGCTGAACAAAACAGCCTTAAGCGATAGTTATCTGACTGCTAGACAATAGCTTTCAGAGCTGAAACAAATGAAAATCAGCTCAGGCGGTGTCAAGACGAGCCCGAGTGCAAATTAATTATATATTTAAATGTTATAATGTCTACTGAATGTTCTTTTAAACTAAATATTTAGCTTCTCTTAAAACAGTTTTAAGTACATCAAAGTAATTGGAATCTTGACTGCTTTCATGCTGTGTGAGAAGTGAAAAGACTAAATACATTCTTAAAGTTCCTTTTATGTGCAATTTACACATAAAATGAACTTTTCTACACTTGTTCTTTTTTTTGTATGGAGTTGTGGCATGCCTTGAATAGAATATTGCATTTTTGCTAACTTACAAAAATGATTTCTAATAAATGAACCTTCTGATGCTAATATTTTCTGAAGTGAGGTTGGGAATTCTGCTATTAACATAAAGAGCTGAACACTTTGTGACAATGCAGTGGGATTTGGGTTCTTGGAAATCATCAGCATTTCTTTTGTCTTCAACATCTTGTCATTTAAAATCAACAAAGGAGTTCATCAGTTTTGTTGTCCAGACTCTTAGTATTGTCTGTAGAAAGAAATATCAGATAGGGTAGCACTTCATAGCTCTCTTAAACACACCAGGTGTAAGTTCTCATAAGACTGTGGAACAGCCCCGTTTGGAAGGGACCTTCAAAGATCATCTGGCCCAAGCTCTTTCATGGAAAAGATGCCTAGCTGAGAGAATCTACCACCATGTCCAAGTCGCATCTTAAAAACCTCCAGTCATGAGGATTCCACCATATCCCTGGGAAGTTTTCTGTTGATTGATTTTTCTTGCTATATTTCCTTATGTAAAGACAAAACTACTCCCAGTGTAACTTGTACCCACTGCCCTGTGTCCCCTTCATGTGTCCTTCTTGAGAAGACAGTCTGTCTTTTTAGTAACCACCCATTAAGTACTGGAAAATTGTAATGAGGTTACAGCATTTTGGGATATATTATTATTATTATTATTATTTTGGATAACAACAGCGAAGAAGTTGTTTTGTCAGTACAGTACAGTTAAGATCATTACTGAAATAAGCTCTGACAATCCTTCTCACTTCCAGTCAGATGATTATCTACTTCACATATTTATAAAAGGGTTTCTTTTACATTACAAACAAATTACAAAATTACTTTGTGATTCTGTGTTGGGGTAAGGGTAACACAACAGGCTGCCCAGAGTGGTTGTGGGATCTTCTCTGGAGACATTCAAAACCTCCCTGGCTGCGTTCCTGTGTGACCTGATCTAGGTGTTCCTGCTCTTGCAGGGGGGTTGGACCAGATGGTCTTTCCAAGTACTTTCCAATCTCTGACATTCTGTGATTGTGTCATTCTGTGATTATATATACAATGTGATCAAGCCAGCCTAGAAATCAGGCCTCCATTAGGTAAGCCCATCAATGAAATAATCCAAGCTGTTTCTTTTCAAGTTAATAGCAAATATTCTTTTGACTGAATCCAAAAGGCTAATCTTTAGATGTGAGTTAATCATAGGATGATAGAATTGTTTGGGTTGGAAGGGACCATTGAGATCATTTAGTTACGATCTCCTCTACAGGAGGGGACATCTGCCTCTAGACCACGTTGCTCGAAGTCCCATCCAGCCTGGCCTTGAATTCTTCCAGGGAGGGGGTATCCACAGCCTCTCTGGGCAACCTGTTCTAGTGTATCATCATCCACAAAGTTAAAAACTTTCTTCCTAATGTCTAATCTGAATCTACAGTATTCTAGTTTAAAGGCATTTCCCCTTATTCTGTCACTATATGCCCTTATAAAAAGTTCCTCTCCCAGCTTTCCTGCAGGCCTCCTTCAGGTACTGGAAGGCTGCTATAAGGTCTGTAATGTAATATAATGTGATAGAGACACCNCTTGAATTCTTCCAGGGAGGGGGTATCCACAGCCTCTCTGGGCAACCTGTTCTAGTGTATCATCATCCACAAAGTTAAAAACTTTCTTCCTAATGTCTAATCTGAATCTACAGTATTCTAGTTTAAAGGCATTTCCCCTTATTCTGTCACTATATGCCCTTATAAAAAGTTCCTCTCCCAGCTTTCCTGCAGGCCTCCTTCAGGTACTGTCGCTGCTATAAGGTCTGTAATGTAATACNTAGCAATGCTATAGATTGTAAGGAACTTTGTTAGGCTATCTGCTGTTAATTTAGAAAGCATGTTATAGAAGGAATTGATGTATTTAAGAAGTATTCAACTATGTTTACAGAATAAACAACTATTCATTATTTTTTAAAAAATATAGAGCAAAAACAATATTGGGAGCTATCTAGGTAATCAGAGGCAGATTTCTGCCACAGTATAAGGTAACCACACTGTAGACTACTGATTTGCATATTAAGTGCATCTAGGTTTCAGTTGCCGATCTGTTAGGCATCTGACCTTAACTGAGATGCTTTCTAGGACTTCTAATATGGGGACATCTGAGTATACATGCCTGACAGTTGCAAAGTGACATCTGGAGATTTGGGATGATGATTCTACTGAAAGCTTCTGAACTTTTTAGGTTTAAAGCTGCAGAGTCAAGCAGGAACCGTTTGCTTGCTTATTGGCCAGCTTCAAAAAACTGTTTTAAATGACTGTGCCTCAGAAGGATCTGGTATATTATAGATTTTGCTGCACTGTGAGATCTAGAAATGGAAAATTACATACTTGATTAATCCTCTTGACTTAATCGTTTCAGCTAATGAATAAGGAAGGAAGTAAATAGAGCAATATTGGTTTACCATAGTGGAAGTCTGCTAATGCATTTCATATTTTCCTAATAGAGAAGAAGAAAATTAAACAGCCTATTTGCAAGATTCTGAAAGTGCTAAAAATGAAAATGGGACAGAAGTTGTACTTTATTTTTTTCTTTTTTCCTAGAACAGCATTTGTATTGCTGTTTTCTGTTCCCTGTTTATTTTCAGCACTTGAGAAGATGTGAGCTGGAAATTTTATCTTTTGTTTCTCAGTTATTGTCACTCTAGATGTCTCTTGTTGCGTGAACCCGTTTTGGCTCTCCTCACAGATGAAAAGCAAATCATATCCTTGCTAGAGCTGTACACTTAAGTGTAAACAGAATAAATACTTGAAGGTTAAAACTGTGGTTTGCTTTTTAATTGAGAAAATAATGGAATGCTGTAAAACTCAGAGATGAAATTCCATCATTTTTATATGCATTTTCAGAGTCAAAGAAAATCCTTCTGTGGAAGTAGGATTTCTAGTTGTTATTATTATTATTATTATTATTATTTATTATTATTACTTTGTGGTGATTTTTTTCAGGTCACAGAGGAACGCAACAATAAGTGCACAGTAGAAATGTAGATTTTTTTTTTGTACTTTTATGGTAATGTGTTGGAACTTGAAAAGGTGAATGCTTGTGATTTAAGATAGAGGGCCAAAATCTAATAGGAGGAGGGCGAGCTTTGCAAGATTCATGGAAAGACTGCCACTGATGCCCATTATGATAGCAGAGCTCCCAAGAGAAGAGTGGCTGGGTTGCACAAGGCAAAGCAGGAGAGGTATTTATAGCCTTGGCAGTGATGACACCATGAGCAATAAACAAGTGTTCCACTTGAGTCAAGAATTCAAACGCCTTTTCATGAACTTAATTAAGAAACTTTTCTGACAGCAGGGACATCCTAATTGTCTGTTACATCCTTGAAGAAGGAAATCAAAGGAGCTCTGCTTAAATTCAGTATTTGCAAGCAACTTCCTTACCTGCCAACATCTGAAAGCTAAAAATAGTATGTGGCATTTCATCACTGTACGTTTCAGAATTGTTTCATAGGAATTTCCCCTAACTGAAGACTGGGATTTAACTAAGTGACATTAATATGAGAAAATAAGGAAACAATAAGCAGAAACATTTTGGTGCAATTACTTTTTTTTACTGTTGTTTGTTTGATGGAAGGAAGATAAGCCTCAGTTTTTAAAATTCTACTACGTAGGGGTTCTATACTACGTAGAATTTTAGCTTGTATTCATGTTACCTTCAATTTTTGAAAGGAAGGGGGAGAAAATGGCATTGTGTTAGAATAGTGAAATAGTGTAAGCCTTCTCTCTTGAAGAGATGCAGCTGTTTTCTGTGAATTTGAAAAGTTTTCTGTAGTAGAGATGTTTAAGGGAATAACATTCACTGCAATGGACAAGTTTTTTTTTTTTAAAGAAATAGATTGCCCTTTTTCACTAAGTATTCACTTGAGACTCTTCATCTGTAAATCCTGGCTGTCATAAAAATGCAAGTTCATTTTTGTACTTCAAAAAAATTGCAGATATGCTCATTGAAGAAGAAAATAGGGCATTGTTTTTGGTGTTTCTCAGAGACACAAAAGCTAATGTAATACTTCGGAAGTTTCATTTGATTGTATTCAACAGTCAAATTTAATAGGAATATGCTCCAGAAATGGTGATATTTTATACAGAAAATCTATTAGAACAGCACACAATGATACACCTTCATCAATGGTATACCTTTGCTTGTCAGTATTTATTCATAATAAACACAGTTAAAAACTGTTTGGAATTACAAGCTATGAAGTACAGAGAATTAGTACAGGATGCTAAAGAAATGAGAATGAAATCCAGAACTGAAGGCAATAGGATGCTTGGGAAATGTATTTTAGATCTTAAAATCCTAAGGAAGATACAGGCCCATGTTCAAATGGACATACTAGTATTTCTAATATGTGTAAAATGTGAAAGCATATACAAGCAGAAATATTTATGTAAAGTATATTTGAGTTTGGTGAAGACAAAGAAGTTGTTTCTCGTTTTGATAGTAACCAAATAAAACTTAAACCAACTCTTGCTTCAGGTAAGCATTTAAAATGAAATAGGCCTTAGTTACTTGTACAAAAGAAGACGAAAATGCTTGGCTGTGGAATTCTCTGGTCTGCTGTTTTTTTTTTTTGTTGTTGTTGTTGTTTTTCCTTTTTCTTTACCATTCCATGTTGGAGTATTGGGAAAATTCAGTAAATCTCAGTTAGTGCTTAGCATTCTGAAGGGGTGCTTGGATCACCCCAGAGCCTGTTGAGTCAATGAAGCTGGCATTCGTCCTGGGCATTTGTAACACAGAGTTTGAAAACAGGTGAAGGAATGATACAATTCTTAGGGTGTTTTTAAAGCTTGCTGGAAAGTCATGAAAGGTTCATTTAAGAGCTATTATAAGGTTTATGATGCTGGAGAAGATACCTTGTGTTGAAGTTTTAGAGGTCTCAGTCTGTTGAGTTCATCACAAAGGAGATCAAGAGATGACTTAATTATAAACACTTTTGTACACATATGGTATCTACCACTAAAAGCTTTCTAATGTAGTGGTGAAAGATAGAACAAACGCTAAAGGACTGTCCTTGGAAGTAAGGCATGCATTTTGCCTGGTGAGAGTGATTCACCTAGCAGGTGTTGATCTTCTCTCAGTATTCCCAGATCAAGACTTGCTTCTTATCTTAAATTAAATGCATCATAGAGCTTCAAAGCCTGTGAGTGCAATGTTGCACATGACCTGAATTCCAGGACTTAAGTATTGCTGGGCTGTGGATTTGTTTTGTTTTGTTTCATGTGGTCTTTCCATTTCCCAAGGAAGAACAGAAGAGTTTTGGTCCACTTTCATACCTGTTCATTAAAGTTAGAATTGGGGTATTTTTTCTCAGTTACTGAAGACTTCAACGTTACCAAGTTGC
>PPHD01015898.1:0-15849 GCA_002909625.1 Bambusicola thoracicus
GAAAACTAAGGCAAATATGCTAACAGACAGAACAATGTTATTCCATAGATATGATAGTTTTGAAAGATGAAGTCAATTCATATTTTACATTTTCTGATACATAAAAATATACCTTTTTATTGATCTACATATCTGAGCAGACATCCCTTACCAGAGCTGAGCAGTTGAGGGAGTGGAGATTAAACTGATTTTTCTTTGTATTTAAGGAGATACCTGTTCTATTTTCTGCTTTCTCACCATTCTCAGAGCATCATTTCCATTTTCTGGCAGAATTCCAACAAACTAAACAGGAGATAGTACCTTTCAAATTTCTTCAACATACACAGTGCTCTTTCAGTGTTCGGAATATTTTCAAAGGTGTCGTCCATAAAAGTCTTTAACTGATTCTGAAGGAAAGCAAATAATTCTACAGTTAACATAAGGTATGTACCTCAAATATACCGGGTGTGATTTTACGTGATTTATAATGTATTATATTAGAACAAAGTTTATGTGAAAGTTACTCAGTGAGTATCAATTTTCTCTCCCATCCATTTCAAACAAAATACTGTCAACTTTCAAGGCACTTCCTTCCGCTGTTCCCTCTGTAGCTATGCAACCAGAAAAGGCTTTTGAACTGTCAAAGGTACCACCATACTGCAACCCTAAAAGAATGCTGGCTTAACTCTCTGGCAGACAAAGCCAGTAAAATGTTTAATTTAAATTTGCACTTATACCCCTACACATTCCTTCCATCAACTTGTGATATCAGAGCAAAGGGAAAGTTAATTGTCTAAGCCATTTATACTGTATATTTCTATTCAACCAACAAAATCAAGCATTTTTATGTCAGTCTTCCCACTATTACATTCAAATAGAATAACAAGAAACCCTTGCCTATTCCATGGTTTAAATGCATTCAAGTTACTTCTCAATATCAGAATAGAAATGTTGAGGGGTTTTTTTTGTTGTTGTTGTTTTCTTTTTTTGTTTGTTTTCTATTATTTTTGTTTGTTTGTTTGTTTTGTGGTAACTCAGAAGCACTGGGTTTTTTTCAGGAATTATTAATAAATTCAATTATTTGATGGATAAAACCTACACGTAGATCATTTATCTCTTTGCAAAACTCTTCATAGTCTCGGTCAAAATCAGCCTTCCGTTGATCCAAGAAATTGTAATCCTTTTTCTTCATGATGTCAACAATACTCTAAATAGTTTTACAGAAAAACAAAATTATCACCATAAAATTGTCCCAAGAAAGACTTAACACATCAAAATATTTAACATAATGAGTTGTGCACACTCACATTTTCACTTAGTAATTAGTTACCATTATTTGACGAGCAATGTAAGCAAAACACATAAATGACTATTTGCAGGAAACAATTTACTGCAATGGCCATATGAATTTCAGTTTTTTTATTTACTTTTGCTTTAAGTCAATTAGAATTGGAAGAATATTCAGACTTGCATTCTGTAAAAGGCATTTGTTATCCACTGCTACCCATTAAACATTTTCTCATGCAGAGGTTCATTAGATTTATTTAAAAATTAACATAGTTTATTTTCACAATAGTATTTTCCATGTCTTTAACTGATTTAATAGAAAAACAGACTATTTAAAAATCACAGTAAGGTGCAGCATGCTACTGGCCCAGGTCTTATTATTCCTTCCTTTATATAGCTGCTGTCCACTCTAATGAAAGTACATGTTAATCAGCATATCCCATGAGCTGTACACGCATTTAAAGATTTCTGATGATGAATCACCATTCGGGTTGCTAGTAGTTTACTAGCAACCATAAAGTTCCACACATGTTCAGCACAGCAGACTTCTACCATTTTACCATAAGCCAACTGAGCTTCAATTTTATTACTGTACTGTAAAGAAATACCCCAGGAAGGAAAGAAGTAAAAAAAACATGTCATTGTTTTATGATTTTTGATTATTGGTATTCCAAATCATAACATCATCTGGTGCACTGAGAGTTAAAGAGTTAATGCTCCAGTTCCGGGCACCTGTCTGGAAAAGAGGAAGAAATACAAACCCCAGAGGACTCTGTGGTCAGAGAGGGGATGTAAGCTTTCGTACATCACCTGACCTGCCCTCTTTCAGCTTTCCTCCCTGCTGCTCATCCCGACCACACGCATTGCCTCAGCATTAGTGTAAGGCCTCCAGCTTTCAGATGATCTCTCATTATACTTGATTTATTAGCTTCAATTCTAATTATATTGTATTATAGTGCGTTATCTTGCATTCCGATACCATATTTAGTAATAGTAAATTAGTTTGTTTCTCCTCGGATTGTTGCCACTGTTTTTAATTATTTTGGGGTCCTCTGTTTCCCTTTTCCAGAGGCATGGATTTGCGAATCCCTCCACCGTGCTAGTCACAGAACTGGGCCAAACCAGCCCATAAGCAGTTGACAAAAAAAAAAAAAAAATAGTAATAAGACAAGTAACTGTTACAAAAGGAAAAGCCTAAACTCCAAGAACTTTCCAGAGCAAACAAGCTACATCATTTCTTCCCCTCCCTCACCCTAAAAATCTGTGACTTAACGCTTTGTTTCTTCCATGAAACACAAAGCTATTGGTAGTATTCTAGACGAGTATAGATTTTACATAAATTTAATAATGTGATTTGCTGGAATAAAGCTATTTCTTCAATAAAATGGAGTAAGTCTAAGAATCCAAGTTGTCTTCTTCTCTCTTTGCTAGGAATGACTTATTTCAAGAAATCAAAATTTGTTTGCAGTTATGCATCATTGAAACTGGACTAGGATTTGAATTCACTCCAAGCTGTAAGGAAAATGTGACTGCAGCAACAGCCACCAGAACAATGGAACTGGCCTCCGTGGCAGGCACTGACCAGGTGCTCCACAAGGAATGGGCCAGAGATTAAGTGGTCACAGCACACTTTCATAGCCAGCAAAACACTGTTAAAGAGAAAAATGTCGCACTTCTCACTTTTTTGCCTGCCCGTAACACATAACTACTACACCAATTACTTTTCTCATAAACTCCTCCTATTTAGTTGATTTTTCAATCAATTTTGATTTTTAACACAGTTCCTTCATATGGCCACCTGCCCTTTTTCATATCCCAGTAATCACACATTACAATATTAACTATTTCCTAGTAATTTTAGCGCAGCCTGCAGAATTATTTTTTCTTTTGATAAGTGCTGATTTTCATAATTATTTATCGTTTCAATCTCAAGTCAGACTGACAAGATATCCAGAAGTTACTGTGTACCTCATATTTTGCAATCATTTCTTCCAAGCCTTCTATCTTCGACTCTTGTAGAACTGAATAGGTTCTCATAGTATTGAAAACATCTATTATCTTTTCCAGACGTCGGTTAAAAGTTTCAAATTTTCCAAAGATATACACCTCACTAAAATCAAACTGTCTTTCAGCTGGATTTTGCTCCAGATTCCTTTTCATGTTGTGAAAGCAATTTTGATACTCCTAAAAATAAAGAAGTTCAAAGAAGAATTTCAAGCATGGAGCAAACAACACTGCTATCAGGTAGAATAACATTTATGTAGACAGATACAATCCCCTCTAATTCAATAATAAGTAGAATTTAGTTCAATAAACAATCATCACAACAGTACCATTTTGAGGTCACACATTTCATCAAATGAATAAACTGCACACAGATTTGTACATTCCATCCTTAGTCAGTATGATATTTTCTTCCTTTTAAAACAGGTCATGGGTCTACTGACCATCTAACATGACAATCCAGATTTCAGTTTTCAGAGACTGAAAATAATGATTGTGTATTGAGCATTTTACTAAGTAATTGTATTTCTAACATCACTTTTCAGAATAAATCCCTTCTGAAGCTAAAATGCTGTTCAACTGCAACTTAAATTTTCCATTCTGCTTTGTTAGCTGGGCACAAACTTAACTCCAAACTTGTTAAAATAAAATTATTCTGAAAGTCAAATTAAATAGGCAACAAACTTGCTGGAAGTGGTTCTTTCAATAGTACTCAAAATACAAGCTTCATTATTTTCTATCACATATACATATCAGTAATCATAACTGATAGGTATTAATACAAAGGTCTCAGATTTTCCTATATTGATTTTATGAAAGCTTTTGGATTTGGTAATTATCAAAACCTAATCCTTCAACATATTTTAATGCTGCAGGTGAAAAAACTGTTGCATTTTTATAGAAATATACATGCTTACAGTTTGTTCTGATGGTAAGAAGTTATACATTTACATTAATTTATGCAATAACTATGAAAGACCTGTTGCTTCAGAAGGTGTCAGGATAAAAATCTGTACTTGTAAGTGCATGTTATTATTATGAAATGAAAAAGTAATAACAGAGAAAACCTATTGTGAACCTTCTGATACCTATACGGAGGTTACTGAAAGTCAAAGCTAGTCTCTTTACAGCAGAGTACAGAGAATGGCCATGAGGCAGTACACAAACTGAAACAGAAAAGGTGTTTTGACTGGTTGTTAAGGACAAAATCCTTCACTCAAAGGAAAGTCAAGCAGTAGAAGATGTTGCTCACAAAGGCTATCCAGACCCCAGCCTTGGAGAATTTCAAAGGCAGGACTGAAGAAAGCCCCAGACAACCACATTTGAACTCACACTTGCTTCTGCCATGGCTTTGAGTAAGAGATCAGATTAGAAAATTGCTGAGGACTCTTCCAACCTGAATTATCTAAATTCTAAAGGGTAAAAAAAAAAAATCCCCGAATGATCATGGAATTGTTTAAAAAAAAAAAAAAAAAATGTAGCCTATATTCCCAATAAGTCTAGGCAATGCAAACAGCCAAATTCTTCTGTTTGTTACATCATCCTTTCTAAAGATATAGCTTGCCCATTTGTCTTCAGAATATGTTTAACTGAGTGAGACTCTCTATTTTCCTCTCTATTTTCATTTCTACCACATATATATGAGAATAAGCTTTCTAGAAAAACTCAGACATAAAAAAAAAAAAAAAAAAAAACAAGTAAATACCATTTAAGAAGCATAGTTAAGTTAGCTTAAGTATGGAAATCCTGTTTCCAGAAGATCATCAGACACTGGACTAAATTTTCCGTTAGCAATAAGAAAAACAGTCCAGTGTCAAAGGATATTTTTCAGTTACTTCATTTTCTTTCATGATAACATTCCTTCCTGGTATATAATTAACAGTTTTGCTAATCATGTTCACTTAAATCTCACTTTATATTCTATTTTTCTCCTGACCTTTCTACCTACCTGTTTAAGCCGAATGGCTGCATGTAGCTTTTCCATAACACTGTCCGCTGGTTGATTCCAGATGGTGGCGGTATCATTGTTAGTGATATAAGATTTACATGCCGTGATCATCTGAGTGGTGACCTAAAAGCAGTTTTAACCTTGTGAAAAATCACTTCAAGACAAAGTACTTCCTACCCTTCTTTCAGTCTCATTCCATACCTCTTACTCCATTGGCCTAAGACCCGCGAATTAGTAATACCAAACACCCAAGCACTAATAACACAGACCAAATGCCTTCCTCTCAGTATCCAGACTGTAGATTACTACGCTTCCACAGTGCCATTGCTTAGCTACACCCATCCTAAGCCTGAACACCTTGTAACAACCTTAAAATGGCTCTGAGAGTAAAACTTTGTAAGACTTCAGCACTTCTGAAAGAAAAGGTAAAGCAAGGGTCCATGAGACTGTGATAATAAAAGAACAAGTTGTCCATCCAACACTAGTTCTTTCTTCAAGCAGTCTAAAGGAGGTGGGAATATAAAGGTTATGTTAACATAAGCACTTTTTGTAAAGCATAGTTTGTTGTAGGAAGAATCGTTTTAATAAAGAAGTTTCTCAGATCTACCTATGTCAGGGTTGAGATTAACCCTGATTTTCAAGTAGCATGAGATAACTCTTACAATTCCAAATTATTCCTAGTAAAATAATTTCTAGTTTTTAAAAAAAAAGTTTTAAAAAATTCCTGGTTTTAACTTCAAAGAAGGTTTATCATTATTTCCAAATCTCTCTACATTCGAAAAATAGCATTATACTGATAAACAGATGAGCTCTTTAATTGCTTTTGCTCTTGGTATTCTCTCATTCAACCAACCAAAAAACAAAACAAAACAAAAACAAACAAAAAAAAACCTGTGATGATTTTCACACTGTCTGCACCTACCTTCACAAACAACGAGGAGATCTTTTCAGAGGTATTGTAATACAGTGAGACACTCTGAATCATTTGAATTGCATTTATAAGCCCTGGAATAGCATCTACCATGGACACCTGCAAATACACAGTATCTGAACTTAGCAAAATACTTATGTTACCATACATTAGCTCAACATCTGTTTAGAGAATCCAGGATAGTTATAAACACAGTATCTCTAATGTGTCTGATTATGTTTCCCTGGGCCTCTCCTGCAGTGAATCCTGTCTTATCCTCACCACCTCTACAAGTTCAATTTGGGGAAAATAATTTTGACATCAGCTTGGCTGGAAGAACTTCAGCCAGTGAGATAAATATGATAGTGACAAGGGCCTATTCCAAATTAATGAACATTGCATTAAGCCTCATGGCCTCTCAATGACTGACCAATTTTCTTACAGTACTGGTATTTATAACAAAATCTGCAATGGGGAACACAGAGCAGGTAAAATTCAACAGGCCCTGCTCAGTGCTAGTAGCAAGCATGTCTACTTCTGCTTTGTTCTGTATCTTTAACACTAATCTTTCATTAGTGAGCCTCCAATACTGGACTCAGAATCACCAATGCAAAAATAGTTTTATCATTATGCCACAATGGGAAATAAACAGACTGAATCATGAGTCACACCAGAGTTGCCCAAGAGTACTGTTCAGAGGCAATTTCACTTCAGAAAAAAAGTACAGAGAGAGAGTTAGATGGGCAGTCAAAGCATTGAATCTTCAGGGCTTCTCATCATATTTCTCTGACTAGCAAGACATTCATAGTTACATAACTAATTTTAATAAAAGCAACCACTTGCCACCACTATAGCAATTAATACAATCATGAAAATCCTTCCTCCTATCTTGTACTCTATATTTACTACATTATGCTTGTATCATCCTGTTTCTATGGTATGGGAAGGTTATTTATATTTTTATTTTAATATTTATCTAACCACATCTATATTTCCCAAACCAATAAACTGTAAATTGTCCTATAAGTGTTACCCAAAGCATAACCTGTCAACCAACACAAAGAGAAAAACACAACCATCATCCTCTACAAAGTGTTTTGTTGTTAGTTTTTTTTTAATTTTCAAATATTTTACTTCATCTCATAGCAAAGAATCCAGTTTCATCATTAGACTGAAATCTTTTATAATCAGCTCATTAGTCAACTTTTAGCATATCTGAACAGTTTCAAAACTGAATATGCATAACTAAACTGCTATCTAACTATGCAATATCTAGACTGATCCTACAAATGACAGACTGTGTTCATTTTAGTTGTCCCCAGAGATTAATGAAAAGATTTTAAATGTTTTGCTTACAGGGTCAGTGTTGTACAATGGGTCACAGTGTTTTTCCAGGGAATAGAGATATCTCACATTATCTTTAGCTTCATTTACTGCATCTGTGATGCGAATGTCCAATGCTCTCCAATTCTAAGAATAGAAAGTTTAAAGAATAATAATTTGAAATAACATATTTCAGAAATACTACCTTGACCATGCAATTTTGAGATTATCTTTTCTTGTCTTTAACCTTTAAATTAATTTGAAAGCACAGATCTTGTACTTTAGACAAAGGGGGTTCCCAGTCATTTCCAAGAAATTAAACTAGACTTAAACTTTGCATATTTAAAGTGGGAAATATGGAATGCAGAGGAAAACAAAAGTCAAAGATACTTCAATATTCTGTCCACCAGCAATATTGTATACATTACCAAATTGATGTAGGTTACACAGAAAATTTCTAGTCTTTTCATCTGTCATAATTCAAAATAGAAACCTTCAGCAGCTTGGATTTAGCAGCAGTGAGTACTCCAAGCACTGCTTTCACATCTGGGCTCTTCAGCTGGTCCATAAGGTAGCTGAATCTAGACAATCTTTTTTTCCAGTAATCAAGCTCTGCTCGCGGTCCAAGGTTGTCAGCTTCCTTCCTCAACTGGTCATTTTCTGCAAGAATCTTTTATCATACAATAATATTAGCAATTGATACTAACACTTTTATCTGTATGGATAGTGTGGTTTAATTCATAATTTATTTCCCAGTATTAACTCCCATGATAAATTACCTGGCCTAGCCAACGTCTAATATACTGTCCTTTAATTTTGTCTGGCCTTTTGGCTTGAGTTTTGAGTTTGAGCTTTTTTTGAGTTTGAAGTACCTCAAGAATGCTATTACAGAAATTTTCTGCAAATAATCTGCAAAGCTGGTTTCATAGTATAATTGTTACCATTAAATCCACTAGGAATCAAAAATTGTTTCCTACTTTGATTTCTTGGCTAAGGTGAATCTTTCTAGTAGTCCATTTGTTCCAAGAGTATATTACAAAGTAGAGAGGTACCTTAGTAACCATACTATAACCACAGTCAGAATACTTTCTCTAATGCAGTATGGACAGATGGAAATTACAGTAAATGTTGAAATATGAATAGGAAGGAGCATAATTACTGTAATACTTATCTAATGGGTACTGTTATCATACTCTGCTTTTCTACTCTTCTCCAGCATCAACTTTTTCCCATTTCTAGAGAGATGGCATTGGTTTAAAAGGACCTCTAGTTTTATTCAGCAACAGTGGTTCTTACAATAATTTGTTTATAAAGTATGAAGCCATGCTCATAAGAGAAAATGTAAATTCAAGTCCCTTGGAAAACCAGACAACGTGGGAAAAAGTCTGTATTAGTAAGTTATTACAAGCTTAAATATAGATAAGGCTCTGCTTGCTCACATCTCTCATTGTAGAAAAGGCTTTCCTTTCCCTCAAAAAGCAGAAAATAACTAGGACTTCTCTCTATACATACAAATAACTCTAACTTCTACTTTTTAATTTTATCAGCACTTCTAAGAAGTACAATGACCTTACCATACTTTCAACCACGTGAAGAGGTTTCATCAATGCATGGATGAGGCAATTAACAATAACAGGGAACTACGTCTCCAAATAAAACTGTACTTTTCGTATAAAAATTGATGGAAAAAAGCTCTTTGTAATATTGTAATTTAGAAAAGAAAGTACACAAAACACACCAACAATAACTTAAGCTATAGGAATCAATCACATTTCTCTTTATAGAAAAGTAGCTAGCTACATGCCAACAGGATTAACTTCAACATCTGCTAATATGCATATATAGTCATATTTCACTTCTGTCCAGTGTATTACCTGTTGAATCTGTTTGGTCCATTCTTTCATGCAGACTTCTATTCTCTCAAGATCGTCTGTGTTGTTAGCAACCATCAGATAATCTGCAGGTCCTTTCAGACTTTTCAGATCATAAGTTGCACATTTCTTCAGACTGATCTACAACACAAGTTAAGGAACTCCAAAATGCTGAAATATTTGTGGCAAATAATCCAGGAACTTTACACAGAGATTGGTTTTCTTACTTGGGGTATCTCACTTCATCTTCCCACCTCAATTTCAAGTAAACTTTTTTGAGCCTAGAACTGAACTCCTGAATCTGAACAACTCACCAGCCCAGCAGCTGTGCCTCCTTGTCATTTCCTTCACAAAGACTTAACATTTGAAGTAACTGTTTGTTTTATGTTAATTGTCTTGGTTTAAGAAAGCCCACTAAAGAAGTGAATAGCTCGAAAGAACTGGAACCAGAATGAAAAAAACAGAAGCAGCTGCAGAAATGTTAAAGCCATAAACTTCCGCAGATGTTAAAGCCACGGATCCATGTATATCAAGTTATTGATGACAACAAGCATTATTTAGAAACATTGTTTCTTTTCACCAGTTTAACAAAAGCAGTTTTACAAGTATTCTACAAAGCAGTAAATTCAAGAACTCCAGACCAAGACACTTCACAGCTAGCTTGTTTCCAAGCTGCTGCTTGAATACATTACCTTCTCCAGCAGACTTTGCTGAGTTCCTGAGAGCACGCTAACAAACGATTCAAGGGAAGTGAGGAACTCTTTCTTAATATTGTCGTTTTGTTGATGTTCACCAAGTCCAGCCCAGCCATAATCCGTAATTTGTAAGGCTGGAATGAAGATTTCTAATATCAGCTGCTCAACACTTTTTAGTAAGCCATCTCGGCCTACATCCATCATATTAAAATTTACTTCCTGTAAAAGACATGAAATAAAAATTAAAATGGAAAATAACATTTCATCAGTATGGTGTGGTTTTTTTTTTTTTTTTTTCCCCAATCTTATTGCTTAAGTATCTCAAAAATTACAAGTATGTGTAAGTGTGCTACCGTTTCATCCAATAACAACAAGAATTCTTCCTAGCATAGCCTGCAGGATTTGCAGAGGGTCATTGTTTGTCATAAAAACTGAAGAAACTTCCGAAATATAATTTTATAAGAGACCTCTGTTTATAAAGTTCTGTCTACATGGAGGAGCAAAAGGATTCCAGTCTGCCTCATGTAAAGCTATCCAGGTTATATTTTTGAACAATATATTCATATATATGTGTACGCATATGTTTAGAAATATATAACAAATATATTATAGATACCAAAAGAATTACAAACTACAGTTCCTTCTGATTTCCAGTTGCCCAAAGGTTATGGTCTACAAAGGATACCTCTACCAGCTGGAGAGAGAACAGTTCACTAAATATTTGCATTTTCGACATTCTGAAGAAGACTCTGAAGATTTCTACGGTAAACTACATTAATCTGCCAACTATTTTCTCTTTATTAGAAGGTAGCACAGGACTTTTTCAGCAACATAATTTAACACAAAATAAATTGTATTGAAGTGTCATACATTAGATGTTTCTTCAGGCTTATCATTTTAACTGTTCAACTTGCCTTCCCTACTTTTAAGGTATTATTTATTACCATTAGGGCTATATAATTAATTGTGAAGAACTTTGCTGCAGAGTTCAGATGCAATTATCAGTTTGGAAGCATTATTAAAGCAAAAATCTTTAAATGTTAGAAAGTATACGACTGAGTAAAAATCCAAGTCAGATCATTTAAAACTACTAAAAAGATTAAGTCAACTATAAAAATTTAACTATATATAGATAACAAATAAAAATCCAGTGATGACAGCCAACTCATCCAGACTTTGCTCTTATAGTTCCTGCCCACTCAGGTAAAAATAACATAAAAAGATTTTCCTAAAAGAGATGGGGGAAGTTAAAACTTGCTGGCTTAGCAGTTGTACTTGAAAGTTTCCATTTTGAAGCATATACAAAGTTTTGCAGAACATTAAATTCTCATTTAGCTCATCATTCTTATTTTAGCGGTCTGATTAGTTCTTCTACAAGTATAGGATTCTCTACATTTTATTCTGTGCTCCCTACTGCTAGAATAACTTGTACTGCACTTGATTCAGCTTTATTCATACTGAACTGACATAGATTTCATGAGCATTTCACTGGCAAAAAGTTGTTTGTGTATAACTTGTTTATACATTCATAAAAATAAAAGCATTTTTGTTCATTTAGTGTAGAAGCCAGCACTGCTTAAAAAACTTGATACTTAGGTGTTGACCAGTTACTTTTTGGCATCTTGGGTGATCACAAATTGTCATAGCATTATTTCTTCACAATTCACAAAGTTGCTGCCACTGCTCAGTGTCAGTTCTTCCATTTCCCCTCATTTTGCCCTGCATTTCATGTAGCCAAACTGTCCTTTTCCTCATTTCACCATGCAAAAGGCTGTCAAGTTATGTGCTGACAGTAAATACCCCAAACGAAAAATAATTTTCAACAAGATTACAGACAAAGAACAGTAGTCACTAACTCTCACCTGATAGATATTCTCAGCTGTGATGGCTTTCAGAACACTAGATCTAATGAAGAAAACACATACACCAGTTAAAGCAACTTCCTTCCCCTCTGTCACAAATACTTTAGGTTTCTTCTTCTTTGTCAAGTGAGAGTTAATTCCTGGAAAGCTAAAATGCTCTGTAGGTTGAAATACAACAAATATTTAATAAACATTTATTATTTAATCAAAGAAAATCTTCCTAAATTGTGTATGTATGAGTCCCAGGCCCTTGGTGCTTTACCACATGACTTCCCAATGAATGCACCCAGAGTCCTCAGAGCACCATCAGAATTATTTCATCTCATTTTGCCATTTTCATATCAAAAGCCTTTTCTTTCTATTTGTTTATTTTTTTCTGCTCATTCTAATAAAAGGTTCAGGGTCAAGGTGCTCTTGCATAGCAATCCCTCTCCACTGTGTAGTTGCAGATAATGCTCTATTGCTTAAAAAAAAAAAATCAGCAAATGTAGTTTACCTCAAATGAACAGTAATCAACAGTCTTTCCTTAAGAAAATGCAGACCTAAGTCTAATACAGAAAAAAATAGGAGTATTTCTGGAAATGAGAAGTGTCATGCCACAGAAGATTCTTGGGGGAAAAATAAATGAAGGAGCTACAAAGGGCTTTCCTGCCTTTTCTTCTTCCCCAAACATGAATATGCTGCTCACAGGTTTATGCTGTCAGTAACATTTGTAAAGAGTCACCAAGAAGTAGCAGCGTCTTATCTTAAATTGTCTGGGTTTTGACCACGTTATTTTTTTTTTGTTAATGGTTTTCCAGCACTGCCTCAGAGAAAAATTCACATGTGCACACGCATACACCTATTTTTCAGTGAATCACTGTAATAATAAAAAGATTTTTATAAATAGTAATTGGTATCTGTAATTAAAGGACAACATTCAACCAATGCAAAACGTAACAGTGCCACTCCTCCTTCCTTGTTCAGTCTGATGAGCTCCACAGCAACAAGGACCTGTAAAGTATGTATTATCTACGTGTCAGCATTTCTGAAAGAAATTTAGGTAGCAACTGGAGAACATTTGGGACATGTCAAAGACTGGCAATAAACCAACACTAGGACAGTTGAATGGGTGAGCCAGAAAGTTTAAAGTATGCACATTGACAGCTGTGTCTTCTCTCATACATGCAGGGTAAATAAGTAAAGCTCTGAAGTCCCATGGGGCCCCTGCCTGGTTCCAGTGGGAACAGCACTGGAGGCTCTGTGGCAGAAGCCATGAGCAAAGGGAAGATGTCGTCATTACAGGAGTCACAAGATACTTCCAGGGTAAGTGATAAGGAGGCCTCCCCAAGAACTGTGGAAAAATGGGGAGTCCAGGGAAAGGGGATGAGAACAGAAGTGAAAGAAGAAGCCTTGTGACCCTAAACAGGGGCCTCCTGAAGCAGTTTGTCAAATGACATGATTATGTGAGTAGATGGCCATGTGCCAAGAAATGGGGAGGGCTTCCAGGACAAATTGATGGTTTGACTGGAAGGGAGGGGGTAGAATTCATGTCATGGTTCACCTCATGTGAAAGCTGCCTTTTAAATACCAAAAAACAATACCTCGCTGTTGCATACTAGCCATATGTAGAAGTGCACTAATAAGCTTCAGTAATTCATCAGTCCTAATTTCATGAGCAAGGACAGGTATTCGTGGGTGACCAAACTTGACTTGCTTTAAGCCCCAGTTGATAAAAACATCAGCAGTTTTTTTTTTCCTTTGCACACCTAATCAGAAGAAACACAACATGTTGCAGTAAACCCTATGTAGCTTTACCCATGTCAGTTGCCTCCACATCTTGATAGTAGAACATCAGATGGCGCAGACCTCCTGGATCCAAGAATTTGTCAATACGCTCTATCTGTTTGAGACAGTGTGAAAGTATTTATGCCTGGCATATCCACTACAAAAATTTTACGTGCTCAAATTTTTAACAGAAAGTGCTTATAGATACATACCATATTACCAATGCCTAGTACTAACATTACACCAGAATCAGGTACTACCTTCTAAAAAAATAAAAGAGAGAGTTGTTTTTTCCCTTAGTAGCACACACTACTTAATTGAACCACTCGATTTTTTTTTTCCTTGCTGAACATAGTTGAATATAGTCAGGCCATGCTCCTATGTATTGAAACCACTTACGCACATGCTGCACACCATCTCTCAAACAGAAAGCATTTCTTAATTTGCCCAAGTGCAGCAGCACCTCACTGAAGTCCTTCCCCCGTGTTATTATTGCCATCATTCAGCTAGCTAGCTGAAAACAGAAAGCATACATTTCATACCATAGCAACAGGGAAAGCCTATATTTATTTATACTTTAAGCATCGTGCCAATTTTGCAATTCTCCATCAACATCAGGCTGTCATCAGTCTTCCTTGAACTATGCATTGCTAGTGCGGTCCAGGAATCTCATGTATAGGCTACACAGGACTTGAAAGAAAGGTAATTGCTGTATGTTCAGGAAATTCTGTCTGAGCCCTCCAGGAAGGTCAAAACAACTAATAAAATTGTTAAATAAAACGTAATAACACTTTACTCAAGAGTATTTTCCAAGTATTTTCCAAGTATTCCAAGCATATTTCCAAGTATTTTCCAAACTGGAAATATTTTCTTCATCTGAAAATTATTCTCAGGCAATATAATTTTTCAGGAAACCCACCCAGAGATAAAATGCCAAAAAGTTGAAACAATTTCTGTGTTTTAACTTGTGTGAAAGTGTTCAGCACAGTGCATCTCCCTGTCTCATACAGAATCACAGAATTGTTGGAAAGGGCCTTGTGAGATTGTTAGGCTAACTTCATTTTTTGCCAATAATAGCTTTGCTCATCCAAAACCTTGCCCAAGCTGAGTCTCAAAAGTCTCCACAGGCAGAAACTTCACAGCCTACTTGGGTAACCTATTACCACGCCACTTTACATCCCTGGAAGAAGGATCTCTTAGTGTACAATCTGCATCTTGTGGCTGTTGTCCCTAGTTACATGATCTGCCACTGCTGAGAACAGTATAGCTCTGTCAGTAACTACTTTTCAAGCAATTGCAGGCAACTACTTGACAGCCCTTCAATCATTTGTTCTCGATCTTGTCGTACTTCATACGCTTTATGTCCCTGACCATCTTTGTAGTCTTCCACTGGATCTTTTAATATATCCATACTGAAATGAGAATACCCACGTTTTAAAACTTAAGTTTAAAAACAAAGTGATTTATTTTCAAATCACAAAATACATCTCCAGTGCATATAATACTTACCTAGTAACAACACAAACACTTATGTATTTGGTGGGATCACTAGCCAGTCTATTTTGTCAAGTAGTTTTCAGCTGATTTAACTTCCTAAACTAGCTAGTCTCACAAATGCTGGTAGCAATCTACTGGAAAGAACATTAATATGTAGCCTAGCACAGACAGCACTCTCCTGTGTCTGTGAAACCATGAAGTCTGGCAACTATCTCACTAAGTATTTGATGGTAGCATCAATTTTAAAGCACTCTCTGAGCTGCATTTAGCAAATTAATCAGATTACCTGGTTACCATCAAGAATAGCTTCTTCTATTTCTGCCTTGTCAAGATTCACACAAGTAGCAACAATATCCAGTAGGTAATCATGCCTGTCATCCAGCCGAGCACGTTTAGCCTCCCTTTCTTCCTTCAGCTTTTGCTGTTATAAAACACAAAGTGTTTTGAGTTACTCAAAAATCACAATTTTGAAGACAAACATAATGAAAATCTTGGAATTTATTTAAAAAAATGAACACTACTGCAGCTTTCCATACTTGTCGTTGAAAATTTTAGGCACTTAAATTTTTAGAAGCAGCCTGTTGCAATTTTGCATATGATTTCCTGTGTTCTATTATCATATTTATCATAAAATTTTTATCACCGGCCTTTTATACACTGTTACTTATTTGTTGAAAGTCTCTCAAGGGAAAAGAAAAAGAAAAAG
>PPHD01015899.1:0-15849 GCA_002909625.1 Bambusicola thoracicus
CCAACCTGAATGATTCTGTGATTCTATGATTCTGTGATCTCGGTGCAGGAGGAAGAAGGCCCATAAATCAGGTTTCATTTCGGGTTTCACCTAGGACACATTGGGGGTCCTTTCAGCCCTTGTCCCTTGAGGATATCTATAGGTGAATATATGTGGGTTACACTAGCTACTAAAGTGGGCTTGTTCCAGCTCTGATAGTGGAGATTCACTTTTTCACCACTTCAGATCTGCCTTAGCCCTGCCCTGCAGCCTCGAAGATGTAGCACACTGCAAGCTTTGCAGCCACCAGCCTCCAAAACTACATCACACTCGAAGTCTTATGACTCTGATGAGTGGACTCCATGCTTTCTCCTTGATCCCCGATGACCAGCAAAACTCATCCTGGGCTGAAAGCAGGAGAGGGATGATTTGCAGCGGAATACCAATTTTGATGATTATATGCTGCACCGACACACCATCAGAATAATGGGGGCAGCTGATGGATTTGGTAGCGCTGGGCGCTTAACATTCTGCCTTGTTTTGCCTCCTGTCATTTCATGGTGTTAATGGCTTCGCTGTGATTTGTTAGATTGCATGACCTCAAGGACACCCAGCTCCCTCCTTCGTTTCTCTTCCTTCCTTTTCTCTCCCTGCGTGTGTGTACGTGCACCTTTAATGAAAGGCTTTGTTTTAATAGAATCTAAATGACATGTCTCTGCTTTGGACAGAGTTCAGGAAAGCCATCACAAGGACAGAGAAACCACAAGAATCCTATGAATGATTTCAGCTCTCCCTTGATAAGCTGGTGACCTGTTCCAGCAATGAAGCTGGGGGCTATTGATTCAGCTCAGGGCAATTGTGAAGGTTTTAGCTGAATTGGCTTGGAACGTTGGCCGGAGATTGCACCTATTTTCATGACAAGAATGAATAGCTGCTGAGCTGTTCTGTCTGCCTGCCACCCAGTGGGCATGGGGACTGAAGGACTGCTCCGAGGAGAGTCAGAGTGTCAAATACGTACTTTAGGGGGTTTCCAGCCATGGACTTTAATTCACTATCCCAAATGGATCAGAGATGGTTTGTGGGCTGGAGAAACAGGTCTTCCAGGTCCCAGGGGAAGGAATACATCCTAGCTGAATCCTGTCATCCACCTAGGAGTGAGATCAAAGCATGCACTGTGCCATCACACGGCCCCGTCAGAGAAAAGACTCATGCATGGTTCAGAAGGGAAACCTGCATGAGTGTAAGCAGCAGAAAGGGCAGAGAAGAGTCCTGCTTTGAGGTAGGGGCAACCAGACAACTCAGCTGTAGAGGTATCATAGAATTATAGAATCACAGAATGTTTGGGTTGAAAGGGATCTTAAAGCCCACCCAGCCTCACCTCCTGCCGTGGGCTATCTGCCCCCCAACATCTCAGTCTGCCCAGGGTCCCATCCATGGCCTTCGACACCTCCAGGGATGGGGCAGACACAGCTCTGGACAGAAGTGCCAGTCTAAATCTTCCACCTTTTAGTTTAAAACCATTCCCCTTTTGTCTTACCACTATGGTCTAAAAAGTCAATCTCCATATTACTGAAGCTGGGCTCCAGGATCCTTATAAGTCCATTCCAACTCAGGATGTTCTACGATTCTATGATTGTTTATGAGCTCTCTTTAAATACTAAAATCAAGGGCTTTTGTGCAAATCAAAGAGCTGTACCGTGGTGCCAGCTCCAGTTCAGGGTAATTTGGCTCTGCTCTATTCCCTCATGAACTGTCTGGCCTGGCCTCACCATTCCCCAATCTTCCTACTCCCAAGGAAAGAGTGTCTTCCATAGTCTGGGGCACAAGATGTTTAAGTTCAGGCAACTGAAAGAGAGTCTTTGGTCTCCTTTGACTGTGGCTGTAGGAGTGTAGACGCCTACACTTTGGCACTGAAACTGATGTGTTTCCATCTATCAGCTAATCCCGCCTAGGGATTCAATATATTGTTAATAATGTGTCTAGCAGGGGAGGAGGGAAGTGTCTCAATTTTCAGGCTTATTCAGCCTTGAAAATATCCTTGCTGCGCTGTTGGGAACTGTGGTGACGTGGCTGCTTGCAGGGTGTCTTGGGGTGGTGGATGCTTCAGGTTAGCTGGGAAGGGGCACATAGCAGGGGGTTGGAACCAGATGATCATTGTGGTCCTTTTCAACCCAGGCTGTTCTATGATAACTTAACCAATCCCCCTGCCACTCCATGAGGAATAACCCCGTTGCCTTTGCAGCTTTGCCCTTACTCCCTTTTGCTCCCACCCTTGAGAGAGGAATTATTCATTGGCGAATAATCGCGCACTGCTCTCCTCCAGCCTCGACAACTCGGTCAATAATAACAGTCCACTATGTTCTATCACATGGGGCTCTTTCCTTTCTCCTCTGTCTTCAACTTCCAGATTCCTCTTAAGGTTCGGAATGGAAAGATCCCTCCTCTCTGTCCTTATCTGCAAGGTGAAAGGAGGGAGAAATTGTCTTCTGCCTTTGGGAAGATAAGTCACGTTGGACTCTTCCTCTTTAGAAAACTCTCTAATGCCATTTATCAATTAATTACCGGGTTGCATTTATGCCCATTAATTCCCCTTGCCGTCTTTCATTTTTGGAAAGGTCTGTGCTGCCCAGGATCTAATTGTCCTGGTCTTGCATTGCTTTCTTTCTCATTTTCAAGCTAAGTGGATGCCAAAGCCTTCGAAGGCAGCTGCCTCTTCCCCCTCCTCCTCTACCCTGGCCATGCTCAAAGCGGATTTGGCTGGGCTTGGGGGGAATGGATTAATCTGTGTGGCCCAAGCTTTAAATCCTAATTCTACTCCTGAAACAATGATTGTTGGATGCAGGGAAACATTTTCACCTGGATTTTTTTTTTACCTGGAAAGAAATACATTCAGGTCACCTGCAACACGCTGGGGTTTTATATCAATCTTGGTTCATCCTTTGGGCCCAAGTAACCAAACCAGACAATTTTGAAAAGAAAAGCTTCAATTTACCTTTGTTTCCACCCCCCTCAAACAGTTTAATACCTCCCTTTGAAACAATATTTCACTTTCTCCGCTTCAAGTTAAAACACAGACGTATTTATTTTAAATGGAAATAAGTTCCCAAGTAAACAAAATGGGCTTATTTTGTTCAAATGATTTTCTAGAGGATAAAAATGAAAAGTATACCTTTCAGATGGGTCCAAAAATGCTTTTCTTCAGTTCAATCACTTAATCATAGAGCTTTTCCTGCCCCCCTACCCCACAGTCACCATCCCTGATGCCATCGAGAAGAGCACAAATGCTGCCATTTAAGCCATGTTTCAGCGGGGAAAGATTTCCTCATCTTTCTGGTGTTAACTAAGTCAGTTTTTAGAGACCTGAGAAGAGTCAGTCCTCTGGGGCAATGCGCTTGGATGCTCAAATCCAGCAAGAGCCCAGAGTTTAACGATCCTTTTCCCAGAGTGCCCAATGGGCTTTGGATGGCATTGTGCTGAAAGCCAATTAGAAGAAAATCTTTTGTAAAAGCCCTGGCTTTAGCCAGAAAAAGAAGGTCGCCATACACATAAATCCCATCGGCTCCTACAGAGATACAAATGTGTCTGGGAGGCACAGATGTGGTTGTGAGGTCATAGAATCTTAGAATGGCTTGGGATGGAAGTGACTTGAAAGAACACCCAGTCCCAACCCCCTGCCATCAGGAGGGTTACCAACCACTAAGTCAGGCACCAAATCAGGCTGCCCAAGACTGCATCCAACCCAACTTTGAACATCTCCACAGATGGGGCATCCAAAACTTCTATCTGTAAGAACTTCTCTGAGATCTCCTATTACCGTGTTTCAATGGGGATCAGAAGGAAATAAGCTTTTGTGCATGGGGTGGGCTTTCTTCTAGAGTATCTTCACCCAGCCTGTGGATTTGTGGTTGCTTTTCTGTCTCCAGTGTCACAAGAATCTATGAGACCTCCTCTTAAAATGAGGAGAAATAAGCATTTCTCAGCAGAGGTACTGCAGAACCAGATACCTGAAGAGAGGTGGGTTTGTCCTAGCTGTCAAGTAGGTGCAGTAATGGCTGTGTGAAATAGTTATCCAAAAATATAGGATATTTCTGGGCTGTAGGCCCCAGCAGGTGGGCATATATCTACGCTTCTCCCCATGGGAGCTATCACACCAAGGTTATTGCTCTGGGGATGGCTGGAGTCTGACCATGCTGGATTGCAAGGACCACAGCACAGATATAATTGGTCTCCTTGCCATTGTTACTGATAAGAAATGCTTCCAAGAGGAAGGTATCCAAATTCAGGGGGTGCAAATCCAAACACATCTCTCAAACCAAGCATCTGGAGTTGGAAAAGCATTGCAAGCCCTCATATTATAGGTAGATAAGCACATCTGGCTCAATTCTAGCCTTGGGTATGGCACTATGATTGCTCCCTGGGGATAACATGTGAAACGTGCAAATGCAGTTTGCACCTGTGCCAGTCCCAAGAGCGTGTAGATAAATTAATGATCTGCCAGCAGTGCCCCTGGCCTTTCTCACTCCAGGCAAATCATAGAATCATTAAGGTTGTAAAAGACTGCTAAGAGCATCAAGGCTGGCCATCATCCCATCCCCACCATGCCCACTAAACCCCTGCCAGTGAATCGGTTTCCCTACTGGGGAAATGGTTATAGGGATAAAGTTACTTTTCTTGCTTCCTAAGAACACTGGCATCTTTTAGTCCTTAACGATGCTAAGGTACAGGGAGAGCTGTTAGCAGCATCACTGTTTACATCTCTCAAGGGAAGATGAGCTGTTATGCTTGGACTTAAAAACCTCTTGTGTAGCAGCATGTGGCTGTGCCCTGGGTCAAATGGGACAGATGCTTAGAAATTCACTGTTGGATGAAGTACGATGGTGAGGCAGTGGTGGAAGACCCTGCTGCTCCACTTGTCTTCAAAATCAGGTTGAAACTGTGCACAGATCTGATGCAGGCTCTTCCCTTGGCCACGAGCTTTGCCTGAAAAGACTGACAAAAACATCCCAGCAAAGCAGGGGTGTAGAGGGCCAAAGCCACCACGCCAAGGCTGCCTCAGCTACCATTCCATGTGCTCCTGGCTTGGATTTCTCATCACCCATCTTTTCTCTAAGTTCTCCTATCCTGCAGGGTGAGTTATTGCAGGGCAGCATATCTCTCTCCCATGACTGCCCCTCTGCCATGGGAGGATTTATTTCTCTCATCCCAGCTGGGCTATATCCAGCCATCACCGTTCCAGGCTCCTTGCCAGCTCTGTGCTTGGGTCTTTCCCTTCCCTGCGTGGGAACAAACTGCTCAATGGATGGAGGCCCTCGGAAGACCCGAGGCCAAGGCCATCCTCATAAACACCTCCCAACTGTTATTTTTCATTACGAAGAGGATGACATGCTCAGCAACTGAAACTTCTGTGCTTTCTTGCTTCCTGCTGCATTTCCAACCATCTTCCTTCTGCACTGCTGGAAAATCAGACTGCTCACCAAGCTTTGGATGTGACTGTGATCAAGGGGGTTTATCAGACTCTCTCTTTCCTTGGGAATTAAACAAACCCAACAGTATCTGCTCCAGCTCTTAGTGAGATTATGGGAAGTGTGAGGAAAGGAGGTGTTATCTGGTGGACATTCAATTCCTCCAGACTTCAGAGTGAGAAATGGAGCAATGCTGCAGTGCGTGGCCCCACTGCCCAGAGAGCCATTAATTGCCTTTGGCTCCTCATGCCAGGGTGAAGCAAAGAGTGGATGCTATCACCCAGAAAGCTGGCTCCCACCCTGAGAATATGAAATTTCTTCTTGTTCTGCAGGGCGTTTGAAAAGGGTTAGTGTGCAACTTAAATAGGGCTAAGATCTGGAGGAAGTATCACAGGGAATATTCTTGAACTTCCTTTTATTTCCTACCTCCCTTGGGTACCATGATGGCAGAAGGAGGAAGAGAAGCCACGGTAATGCCTGAGGAGTAAGGAGAAGGTGAACCCACTGTACTATCATAGAATAATCTGAGTTTGAAGGGACCCATAAAGATAATCAAAACCAACTCCTGGGTCCACACAGGGCCACCCAAAAATTATAGAATCATAGAATGGCCTGGGTTGAAAAGGACCACAGTGATCATCATGTTTCAACCCCCCTACTACGTACAGGGTTGCCAACCACCAGACCAGGCTGCCCAGAGTTGGTGCAGTTGGACCCTGCAATGGAATTAGGAAGTTTTGCTGAAGTCCCTGCCTTTTCAAGGTATATGAATGAAGAAGGAATAAACCACACTTGTGGTTTTCAATAATTTTCCTTTGTGGAGCCAGCCCTAATGTATTGCAATAAAAGGGCAAACCCGTAAGGCCATCCTAGCTGAGCCTACCTTTCTTGGGCACCTTTTTCCCCTGGAAAACCCCTGGGGAATCTGTAGGTTGAAAACATCTAGAAGAGACAGAAGGATGACTTGTGGGCCAAACCATGGCTGGAGAAGACCAGATGTGGAAAAGAAAAGCTATTGCCATGCTTAAAATTTAATTCTTAGAATCATAGAATCATCAAGGTTGGAAAAGACAACTAAAAGGTCATCTAGTCCAACTGTCAAGCCTTCACCACCATGCCCAATAAGCCACAGAACACCTTTCCCAGTGGGCTGGAAGAATGGAAATTGCCTGGAGAACTGGAATAGAGTGTGGCAGTTTTCTGCCATCTTCACTTTCCAGAACCTTCTAGCCTAAACTTAAGGATGGGCAACATACTTAGGAAGCTGTCAAAATCCAGGTGCCACCTTCCTCTGGTCGATGTGGGCTGCCTTTGGTCAGCCTCCCCATCTGGACTTTTATTTCCTCCTCCAGACCTTCAAGAAATGGTTCCCTCTTTCCCATCTCCAGATGGAAGAGCCAGAGAGCAAAACCCATCCTGGCTCCTTGCCACTCCTATTTTGCACCACCAGCTGTGCCCATTGTACTGCACAAGCCTTTGCTCGCCTCCCTCCTCTCCCTCTTGCCCTCCCTGTTCCTCCTCTGGACATTTGCTGATGCCAAGCCAGCATCCTGACAGCCAAACTGACATTGTAATTTTCTCCCTGGCAGTGGTCTGGGTTGTCTGAGGACACACACAGCAGAAAAAGGAGGAAGGGAGGGTGGGATCTTAGCCTTAGTAAGGCTCGCTGTAGTTGTAGAGAGGGTTTGGTCTGCCCTGTGGTTCCCTCAAAGATGAAAGGCAGCAGATTTGGCAATGGAACATGGGAAGTTTGGTGATGGAGGCTTATCGTCCAGGTGTCAGCCCCAGTTTTTGCCATACCCTCCCCGGAGAAGCTGTGTACTTCCCAAGCACCTCCGCTCTCAACCCATCCATAAGAAATCATCATAATCCAGCTCAATGGGTGGCATTCCCCTTCATTTCATGCCCATGATATTCACTCTCCATTAATGCCTGCCTGAAATAACTCGCAGGGCGGTTCTGCAATTTCGGCAAAGGAGGAATCTGTATGTGTGAACGGGAGGAGATGGAGCGAATGTGTAATTGGGCTTAATCTTTCCACACTCAAGGAAGCAACAAAACATCTCTCTTCGTCTATTTAGTCAAAACACGGCAACATCATTGCTCTATTGCTCAGGAACAATAAAGATGCAAATAATGTCAATGTCTCCCAGGCTTTTTGCCGGGACGTTTACTGGGGAGAATATTATTGCGTTCTGATTGCTTTGTATGAAATCCACTATCAGTGCCTGCACGTGGCTTTGCTTCTTGAGGATGCTGAACTAAATTGGAATGAAAATGAGAAGCGCCATGTCTGCTGCTCTATCTTGATGCCCTGACTTGGGCTTTAGTGCTGGAAGCAGAGCTGGGGGCTTTGGCAGTGATTCTGAGCTACGTTCAGGTTTTCTTTTTAGGAGGAAGTAAGGGAAGTTTGGGGGCTTTATTTTTCCTTGGGCATCACTGGGACATGGTGGAAAACAGTGGGCAGAACCATGATGTAATGGTTGGGTGTCACAGACAACTTGTCTGCATGAGTATCTAAGGAAATGGAGCTCGTTTACTGGATAGGTTTGGGGAAATCCCTGTCCAGTACTGAGCCAGAGTGATGGGGTAAGGAGCATGGGCATGAGAAGGTGTTTGGATGGCAGGAGGCTCAAGGGTGACCTCATCACTCTCTACAACTCTCTGAAGGGAGGTGTTGGACTCAAGTTGTACCAGAGGAGGGTCAGGTTGGATATTGGGAAGCATTTGTTCTCCAAAAGAGTGGTCAGGCACTGGCACAGCTGCCCAGGGAACGGTGGGGTCACCGTCCCTGAAGGTGTTCAAGAATGATGGAGGTGTGGCACGGAGGGCCATGATCAGTGGGCATGGTGGGATGGACTGGGGGTGGGGATTGGGTCTTTCCCAACCTGGATGATTCTATGATCTGATCATGCGGATGCATGAGGTGGTTGGAATGAGTGGTCAGCAAGGTGGAGCTGGCAAAGAAAGAAACGAGATTTTATGGGCTCAGAGCTGAGTGAGGGAGGTTGGAGCTGGAGAAAGACTGCCCTGAGGGTGAGGGTGAGTAATCCAGGCTGCAGTGCGAGCCCCAGCACTCATACCTCCTGATGGTGCAAATAGGAACGTGGTGTTGGTGTGTCCCAGTGGCCTCTCTGTCCCGGGAGGATCCCAGAGTTGGTGGTGATCACTGTCAGCACGGTGACTGCCAGCTCCTTCCACAAAAGAATTTGTTACCCATCAGCAACAGCCACAATCTGCTCATCACCTGCGATGCTGAAGGCTGCATCATATGACTTTAATTACTACTGATAGGAGGTAGTGACAGATATTTATCCAAAAAAAGAATCCTTTGCTCCTGAATTAAATATTTAGCTGAAAAGTGAATGGCATCTCTGATAGAGGAGTAGGAAAATTCAAGAGAAGAGGTAAAACGACGCACGTTAACCAGATATCTGGCACACACATGAGGTTCATTTTCTAATATCTAATGTATGAAACGTTCTCAGTGTCAGCGTGCAGCTCTAGCCGTGCATAAGGAATGATTTCCCTATAGCACGTGGCTGGTTAACAGAATTCTGGTTCCCAAACACTCTGCCTTCCCAGAATAACGCTGATACAAAAGCAGAATTAAGCTTTAGATAGAAGGGCTTGATTTTTTGCCAAGAAATTTAGAAACAAAATAGGACGCGCTCTTCAGTTTGGCTTCAGTTGTCTTTTTCTTCATTTTAATTGTTGGAAGGGTTGTTTTTTTTTGGAAGAGGGGGGAAGAGGAAGGCAGTAAGACTCGTATTCGAAATGCAAGAGTTTTCCTGGATATTTCATTAATTCCCAGCTCGAGAATAAGGAAAGATGGAGTAGGAGAGTTTTCCCCGGAGTACACAATTGCCGTGAGATGTTTGTTTTCAAGCACTGATGTATCTGTATCTAAAATCCTGCCCAGCTCTACCAAACTGACAGATCTTGTGCCTGCTCCTCTCCCCTTCTTTCCATTCATGTTTCCCTTTACCTGTTTCTGGGAAGGAATCCTATGGTAAATATTTTACTCGGCTTTATCACAGATCAATGAGTTTCAAAGGGACTTCTTGATTTGTTTGGCTTGTTTTGCTTCAGCACGGCAAGAAGTGAAGGTTGCACTTGGGTTGTGCTTGCACTGCTGGAAGCCGATGAAAAAGGTCTTTAAAAATAGGAAGGAAAAAACCCAAACAATGAGTATGTCTATGCTTATTTTCAAAAGAGGTTCAGACTCCTTAGGTCAGTTCTGGGCATTCAGAAATGCCTTGCCTCGTTGTGCTAAAAACCCACAGCCTTTTGCTGCCTACCCATTATAAACCACAGCTGTCCCAACAGCCCTATTGTTTTCAGCCTGTCCCGTGGCGCATTTCTGAGCTCGGATGGTTTCTATCTCTGGCATCCTTTCCTGCCTATTCTCCCATCAGTTCCTCCTCCAAACTCCACTTTTCCTTCCTTCCCCTCACGCCCCAACCCTCATCTTCAACCAATCATCTCACAGATTAAACTTTCTGTGACTGTCTTTGGTAAAAAAAAGTCCCAGACTGAAAGAGACGTTTCCCTCCCAATACCTCAGTAGTGATGTCTTCAAAGATAAGACTTCTAAGTGAGGCTGCTTGTCCTTGTCCCCACGCTGTTGTCTTTATTCAGGGTTTCATTGAGCTTTCCCAGGTCTGTATGGCTTCCAGCAGTGTTCAGCTTGCTGAATGCAACTGAAAGATGTGGTGGAGGTGAATTACTGTCAGACTGATGTCCACCCTGGAGGCGGTGGCACTGGGATATAGGACTGCCTACCCACTCCTCCATTCCTTATCTCCCTCTCAGACCCCAGAGCCCCATTACACTCATGGCACATCAGTGCCCCCACACTCCTCCTTGGGTGTAACTTGTGTACCACCAACCCAACCTATTCTATCATTGCATTCCCCAAGGCTTCTGCTCCAGGCTATCGAATGGGACGTAAGATAAGGAGTGACTCCTTTTGGAGTAGAAGATGGAGGGCAGGTGGGGGACATCCAAGAGCATCGCCAGTAGCATTGGGCCTTCAGCTGCCATAAACATTCAACAAGTATTTGAGCACCTATTAAATCACCAAAGGTCTACAGAGCCACTTGTTCCCTGAATTTAAACTTCTCTCTCTGACCAGTGGTGTGGCACTTCAGTGGTGACTGGCTGTCCAAATTCTGAAGTGGGCACTCATGCATGTGGTACATGTGTGGACACCTACATGGAGACATCTATGTATGGGCAGTGAAATCAATGAGTTAAATCCCACCTGCAGCGGGTGAGCTGTACTTGCCTGTCCATGTTTAGATCCAGAGCTGTAACTTGGCAACCCCTTTGTTAGGCAGGAGATCACAGAATCACAGCCTCATAGAACTCCATCCTGAGTTGGAAGGGACCCACAAAGGTCACTGAGTCCAACTCCTGGCTTCACACAGGAACACGCAAAATTAAATCCATATTTCTGACATTGTTGCCCAAACTGCTCCTTGAGCTGTGGCAGTTTTAGTGCCATGACCACTGCCCTGGGGAGCACTGCTCCATACCCGACCACCCTCTGGTGAAGAACCTTTTTCTAATGAAGAAGAAACGCCCATCCCATCATCATCTCCACCTCCCGTTGCAGGCCAGAATGACTAACGGAGCTGGGAGTCTTCCAGAAAACTTGAACAAAAAACAATGCCTTGCAACATAATCAAAAACAATTGAGCTATTTTGCTTTAGAGAGCTACCACCCATCAGGAGCTGATCTTGGCAGTGTAAGGATGTACTGGGGAGCAGTGGTGGTGTGCTCACATTGAGTCACAGGCACAGAGAGACCTCTACATCCAAGAAAAGTATGCTGGGTTGGTTCAAGAGCCATTGGGGTGAAGAACCAGTTCCTTCAGTTTCTCTGTAGTTTTCCAGCACAAAGTATTTGCTGAAATTATTTACAGAATCACTTAATTCCAGTGGGAATGTGGGTAGTTAATCCTGCATCATCCTGAATCGTTCAATGCAATGAAGGTCACTGCTGTAGAAGCCAAAACAGGCTTAGGGGCACCTACGGTCTCCATTCAGGAAGGATGTGCCTGATGTTATTTGGTCTGAAATACCTAATATTTCAGCTTACTTAGAACACTGTCAATCAGGAATGCTTTTCTTATATCCTTTGCCTTTCCTATGTCTTCATTTTTTCCAGTCTCTTTGGGTTTCCCTCAGTCTCTCATGACAAATCTTTCCTCCTTTTGCGCAGGCAGTGTCAGCACACATGCCCACATGGGTTTGACTTCTTGCCCCGAGCCATACTTGAGCAAAACATCCTGAAATGGATGCTCTTATCTGCCGTCTATTGTGTGCAGAAGGGAATGGATTCCTTGCTGCTAATTGCCAGCGCTCTCTGCAATTTGTTGCACATTATTTCTTTTTCCTCCTCTAATTAAGAATTGCTTTGCGTTCTCTCTGCTTGTTTTGTGGCTCTTTCTCCATCTCGACCTTTTTGCTGTGTTTTTCCCTTGGAGGCTGCTTCCTCCCACCCTCCACCATCTCAAAACATCATCTGTTTGCTCTCTTGGGGGGGCCCTTCCCTGTTAAACCACTGCTGTTTCCAGCACACCAAGTTCTTTTCACAGCTACTTATCCCTTTTTTCCCCTTCTTTTTCTGTTGCAGTCTTCTTGATTGCTTTCTCCCCAACTGTTCCTTAAATGCTCCTCGTATTTCTGCTTTCAGTGTGTGCAGAAATGGTCCAATCTACTCCAATTTGGACTCAGGTTTGCATTTCTAGAAAATGCCCTGGGTGTTCTGGGTTATTTTATATTTACAGAGGCTTCTAGCTGATGGTGTTTCAGGCCAGGGATGGGGCTGACAGCCCTGAGGTACCATGGATGTGAGGTCCAGGAAGATGTGAAGATGCCATTCTCCTCCATTATCTGTTGACACGACTAGGTGAATATGGGGTCTATGATCCAAGAAGCACAACGGCCAATTGGAAAGCATTCAGAGAAGTGTCACTGGACAGGTCTGAGCTGTAGCAGACTTGCTTTCCTTCACATTTTTTTAGTGTACTGGGGGAACTGTGGACTGCTTTGATGCCTCCATCCAGCACCTGGAAGTGTTTCTGGCCCAGCAGCACCTGGGAGATCTTTATGCAACATCTCGCTTTTCTTGTGGGAGCTCTACAGAGGGAGACATGGGTTATATGTCAACATGCATTTCACCGTGTCCATCATTGGAGCCAATTGCAAGACAGCTCTGAGGCAGAAATGAAGTAGAGTTGGCAAGCACAGCAGCTTTCTCGGGTTATTAATGCTCAGCAGTTCTCAGACTAAGCTGTAATTTGGGTCAGACCTTGTTTGGGCAGCTGTGCTGAATGCAGACCCAGGAAGCTCAGCCTTCAGAAAGAAACCTGCAGGTCTGGTGGCAGAGAGCCTTTCTCCATCGCTTTCCTCAGGGACCTCTCTGCCTCTCTGCTACTGCCAGCTAGAGGCTCGTTTCATGGTCCTCAAATTAGGGCAAGCCAGTCCTCCTCTCTTTGTCCCCATCACCTGTAACTCAGGACCTTCCTGAACAGAAATGTGGCCTTGATGTTGACCTGGTGGAATTCTTTTTTCAATGAATATGTCTCCAAATCTGTCATCAGGCACAAGGAGAGCCCACTTCTCCAGTGACGCTGCAGGAAACAGAAGCTTTGGGTACTACTCTGACATTACCAGACGACCAACCAGCTTGGACTGATCTGCATGTGCACTCCCCATATCCATGATAATTGGAGGGGGTGAGATGAAGAAGTGATTTGCTCCTTCCCACGTGTGAAGGTTTGATTGTTTGGCTGCTGACCAGCTGAGTTCGACAATGTGAGGATGTAAACACTGTGTGTATAAGGCTTGGTTTGCTTTCTGGTTGTATGACCTTTGCTGGGACATGTCCATGACACCACCAGTGGAGTCCAGGGCATGTGGTCACACACTTTGGCTAAGCCAAGACTGGCATCTCCATATTCCCTATATAAAACCTTCTCCCTGAGACAAATTTTAGCTTCGCAAGGACATAACTTTTCCTCTGTTGATGGGCTCTAATTCAGGAAAGGGCAATTCTGAGGGCTACTCCTGCAAAAGTCAGCGTCATGGTTTAAGATGACTAGACCCGAGGATCCCAAATACTCAGCCAGCCTCCAGAAGGTATCTCCCTTCCATTTAGGTGTAGTCATAGTCATTGCTTTCTTTCTTAGGGAGTTTGGTATCTCTCCCATGTTTTATTTCAACAGCTACAGCTGGAAGGACAGAGAAGATGGAATCCAGATTTCTCATCTGCCAGTGTAAATAGCCCAATACTCAGTTCCTTCATAGCAACATGGTCAGTGGGCATGGTGGACGTGGTGCTGATGGGTTGGGGTTGACTTGATCTTAGAAGTCTTTTCCAACTCAAATGGTTCTGTAATTCCATGTAAGTTTTCTTGCCCCTGCACAGCTTCCAAATCCATATCTTGATCCTGATGGTTTGGAGATGAGCCTGTTATCTGTAACAAGGGCACAGGCATGGCTGCTTGGCTACACAGCGCAAATGCCACCAGGAAAGGCAGTAATGCTCATTCCTGAGTGTGCTCTGTGAACCTACCTTGAACACAAGCCATGAAGACTTTGTGAGTCAAGAGCCCCTATTTCCGTGGTCTTCCCCTCTACTTGGCTGCCCAGCAGGGTTCATTTGTGGAGGGTTCCACTGATGGCAAACAGGAGCTTTCTGAAGGCGTAGGGAGCCAAGCAGTCATCCTCAACTCCTGCTGCAGAGCTGCTGTGGGTGGAGAGATGCTCACTGAGTCACACTTTAACCCCTATTCTCTTATATTTACATCCTCACTATAAACCTGATCATCTCCCCCAGGCCTGCTGTGTTTGGGGGGGAGGAAAGCTATTTATTGCAAAGCAGCACGACCGCTCAGGGATGGACTTCTACCTTTGGCTTCTGCTAATGGAGGCCATTAGGTACCCTGCCATGCTGTGGCAGCAATGGACTGTGGCAATCTCAGCGTTTCCCTGGGTAAATGTTTAGCGTTCCCCATCTGCTCCTTTAAAATAATGTGATTTAACCTAATTTTTGGTGTCAAGGCGTTTGGTTAGGGAAATTATATTCTGTCACCAAGGTGTCAGGCTTGTCTGAGTTTTAATAAAATTATGACACCCTGTGCAAGATGGTAAATGAGTAGTTCCTGTCTACAAGCCCTGTTTTCAACCAGCAGTTTCTTTTCCTGTGGTCCCGGAGTAAACACTAGATGACAGTCCTGCAGGAGCAAAGCAAATGCGTTGTGACTAAGAATCACCTGCCACATGGCTGGGAACAGTGGGATACAAATAGGTTCCGGCACTGGCAGCAGGTCCCACTTGAAAGGGTTTCTGGGATGATTTGGAAGTGATTTATTCTTAACCCTTGCGTGGTAAGAGGGGAAAATTAGGGGAATATCAGAGCTAGGGGTGAAAGATGGTGGGATGTACTATGGAGAGCTGGTCAAGAAGGAAGGTAGTGAAGGAATGGATTGGAGCTGCTTTGCCACATTTCCATTGCAAAGCAGAAAAGGAGCTGGGGAGACCTGGAAATGACCAAAATTTGGGCTTCTAATGGCGATAGGGAAAGAAATAAAGAAATGCTTTGGGAACCCTAAGGGCATTTATGTAAGAATCCTTCTTTGGGCCTTATGACTCAAATTAAAATGGAGGGGCTGGAAATGAGTCCCTCTCTGTTGTAAGGACATCCCAAGCCTGGTAAAGGCAGAGGACCTTCCATCCCATGGGAAAGAGAGCTCCTGCAAAGCCCCTGTCTCCAAACAGAGGAGAATGTGTACTATTTATTTATTTTATATATATATATTTTTCTTTTTTTTGTGAAAGGGAAGGAATTTCCTGCACTAATGCCAGGAGCGCAGTCACACTTGACTCATACTTTGACTGGCAATTCAGATACAAGCCTGGAAGAGAACACGAACCCCTCTGTAAAACATGGATCTACATTCAATCCAAGGGCTTAACCAATCCTGGGGGCAGACCCATCGCTGAGCCTGCTGCCCTCACACATCTGCTGCTCTCAGTGATGATCCTGTTTTTACAGAAAACAAACTGTGCCAATGAGGAGCACATGTTAAGTAAAACCCTGTCTCCCAAATGGGGATTTAATGCATGTTTTGATACGGGGCCAGCTTCCTGCTGGCTGGAAGTTGGCACTGTCCTGCTGGCTTCCTGCTGCTGGGTGCTGGTGGAGCCACAGGGCTTTACACCAGGAGCTGTCCCCCAACTACGCCTTGCCTTGGAGCTGATGGGTTGTATCCTGCTCTGAATGGGGTTGGCTCTGTGGTAGGGTGGCCAAAAGGATTACTTGCACTGGGCAGGGGTTTCTGGGTTACCCCACGTTGAGTCCAAGCCCCTCTCCTCTCCTCTCCTCTCCTCTCCT
>PPHD01015900.1:3757-15848 GCA_002909625.1 Bambusicola thoracicus
CCCCCCCCCCCCCCGTTTTTTCATTCATTAGTCTTTAATGAGGCTGTTTTCCAGTGCTCTGTTAGCCAGCCTTTATAGCCCCACATTAGCTCATGATTTCATTGCTGCTCCATGATTTTATTTAGCTTCTCCAGTAATTTATTTCTTCCATAAACTACCCTCAATACTCACTGCATTTGCCTAGCAACTCTCCTTATTTTAATATCATTAAATTAAATACATTTAATAAAAACAGTATACTCAAATGCTTTTCATTTCTCTCTCACTGCTGCAAATCCTCAATGGATTGGAAGACTCAGGTCTTTGTTTTCTAAGTCGGGGCACTTCAGCAGGGGAATGCTTCTGCGGAGCATTAAAATGCTAGTACAGATTATACTACCCAGTGTTTGATCTCTGCTCGGACACAACTTTGCCGTGTTTAGTAATTAATTATTTTTGGATGGCAATGTGATGATTATCAGGCAGCAACTGAACATAAGCACAGCAGATGTCATGTGCTTAGCAAAAGCATTACAAGCTGAGGGCCACATAAACTTGTGTACCTGCTACTGCACTTTTTGCAAGAGACTCTCGATTAACACAGATATGCAAACCAACCCTAAGTTTGTACCACACTTGCACTGTGCAGCACCTGTAATTATCTTTGTAACTCCCCTGCTGCAGTCCAATCAGGCAAAGAAAATGCATCATCTACTCACATGCTGTTGTGTCGCTCTCTCTGAACACTGTGGTGCTGATACAGCTTTTTGACTCTAGGATAGAAATCATAGAATGGCCTGGATTGAAAGGGACCACAATGATCATCTACTTTCAATCCCAATGCCACGGGCAGAGTCACCAACCACCAGACCAGGCTGCCCAGAGCCACATACAGCCTGGCCTTGAATGCCTCCAGGGATGGGGCATCCACAACCTCCTTGGGCAATCTGTTCCAGCGCGTCACCACCCTTTGTGTGAAAAACTTCTTCCTAATATCCAACCTAAACCTCCCCTGCCTCATTTTAAAACCATTTCCCCTTGTCCTATCACTACCCACCCTCGTAAACAGTGATTCCCCTTCCTGTTTATAAGCTCCCTTCAAGCATTGGAATGCCACAATGAGGTCTCCTGGAGCCTTCTCCAAGCTAAATAAGCCCAGTTCCCTCAACCTCTCCTCGTAGGAGAAGTGCTCCAGCCCTCTGATCATCTTAGTGGCCCTCCTCTGGACCCACTCCAAGAGCTCCATGCCCTTCCCATACTGGGGGCCTCAGGCCTGGACACAGTACTCCGGATGGGGCCTCACAAGAGCTGAGTAGAGGGGGACAATCACCTCCCTCTCCCTGCTGGCCACTCCTCTTTTAATGCAGCCTAGAACACAGTTGGTCTTCGGGGCTGCAAGCACATACTGCTGGCTCATGTCCAGCTTCTCATCCACCTGAAGTTGGAACTCAATTCATTCTCATTCAGCTAAAACTCAAAACAATGAGCATTTTGGCTCTTTTCAACGTGGTATCCACTGACTGCAATAAACAAACATATGTAAATCTGAATTTAGAGAGGGTTTTACCTGCTCTAATGGGATGAAACTGTTTTCCCAACTAACAGAGAGAAGTTTGGAGGAAGTCAGCACAGAGGATTCACACCTGCAATGTCTGGTGCTATCAACTTCTTTAACATTTTCCTTTAATCTTCCTTTGAAGCAGTAAGTATTCCAGAGCTCAATGTTTATCTGAAAATCTAACACAGACAGATGGTGGTTAACGAGTAGACTTCTATTTGCCCATGAGGATTATTTCACATTTACTAAAAAGAGACCATCTTTTCTAACACCTGCCTCATTTTTGGAAAAGTACCATTTTGCTTTCTGAAGAAACCTGAGAAAGTGAAATACAGGTTTATCTTAGCCTGGGCATCTCCGGACTCAGAGACCAAGCTGTGAATTTAAGAGCCTTGGTTTCGTCTCCCAGCCTCCTCACACCTATTTCTGTGCATTGTTCCCTTTATCAATGCCCAGCTGTCTCTTGGTTTCCACTTAAAATCTTGCAAAATAACAAGAGCTGAAACAACACCCTTCCTTACAGGCTCAGACTTAGCAAGCCCAAAGGGTTTGACGAAGAGGGCCATAATGGCACTCGTGTGGGAATCAAGAGTGAGCCAGAGAAGTGCAGCATTAACCCATGGTCAGCAAAGTGCTTCTGCCACGTGTCAACAGTGCTGGTTAGAAGGCAGCTGCCCCAGGGCTATTTATAGCAGAGAAACTGCTCAGCTCTGCCTTGCACTATGACTTTGACATTGTATCTCCTCAGACAGTGATGATATACAACCCATGGAGAGAGAGCCTCTCTATTTGCTTTGTATATTTATAGTCTTAGGCAATTTATAGGCAAAATTATTCCCCCTTAGTGACCCACTGGCAGCCAGGTCTCTGCTTTAGGAATTGAGGAAGGCAGACCGAGAAGAATCTGGATTTAACTTCAGCGCCACTGCAATCTGTGTTCATGTCATGATACGCGTATACACACACACACATATATATATATGCACACAGATATAACCTCTTCATTCTCCAGGGTTTTATAAGAAGGGATTCAGCTCCCAAACAGCACTCTGCTGGGTCAGAATCAAGTCTTTTGCTCAGTTTCTTCTGCCAGTACTGTGACACACGCTGCCAGTTGCATTGCTCGCCCATGTCTAGGTAAATACTGCTGTAACATAACAGAGATTTCTTTAAGTGAATTTTACAGGGATGAATCGCATGGGTGAAGGAGGACACTCAATACCTCACAGGCTCATGGAAGTCAGCCTGTTGCAATCCATTTTGTTTGGAGAATAAGGCTGCTGCAGACACTGCAAACTACATTCACTCTTGGCATAGTCACTGTGCTCCTATGGAGGGGAAGGCAACGTTCATCACTGTCATACTGCATTGCCTCTTCCTCGTGCTGCCCACGCTGCCATTTTGCATGTGCTGTTTGTCTCCAGAATGAGAGATTCTCATATTTTTATTCACAGTGAAGCAATGGGGAAATCATTTTAGCCTAACTCATTACCTCGTGTCATGGAAGAGGAAGCCAAGCTTATTCAACTGGTGAAATTTAGAGAGCCTGAAGACGTAGCCCAGTCCTCTAAAGAAACACAGATTAAATGGTATCCCTTCTAGTTGGTAGAGTGTTTCAAAAATGTTATGAATAAATCATAAAAAAACCTCAGATGGGTATAGATCAAAGAACTTGCAGCAGGTGCTGGGTAAACAAGGACTTTGTGGCAAGAGCCTACTGTCAGGGTTGCAGGTTAAATGCTCAAAACACATCCCATAAATTCAGCGGGCGACCAGTGACAGTGAAGGTTATTAAAGCAGACCCTTTCACATGGGTTAGCTGTGCATTAGTGACTTCTCTGTTTTTAAGCATAGAGTTCGGTTTAACAGTTGTGAGGTGGATTATGTACATGCTGGTTGTGCTCCTAAGCCTAGTCAGGGCCTTTCCAAAAGTGGGCCTGGGTACACACCATGGCTGTGTAGGTCTGGGTGTATCTCAGACTCTTGCGGCTTTTCCTCTCAACTACAGAAAATAGTTTAGTGTAGTTATCCATATGTTTCCTCTAGTAAAGCAGCAGCACTTATCCCATAATTAATGGATGGGGACGACTTGCTACTGTCAGGTCAAAGAAAAAAAAAGGGGGGGGGATTTAAAATTCTTTTCTGTCACAGGCACTTCTCCATCATAATAGGATAAATTTATTTATAGATTTATAGGGTTTCTATTCCGTTTTATAAAAAGTATAAGAATAACATTTGATATTCAGCCAGCCATTTTACTTGCTGTCCTAGTGTGACAGAGCTTTAGCGAGATTTGTGTTAGCTCTCTTGCTAAATGATTTCACAGCTCACAAATTCCCATCCAAAAGCACTATAGGTACCGCCAGTGCAGGGCATGCTGACCTCTCACTGGTATGCCTCTGGCTCTGCGTACACGGCATTTAAGTACAGGTCAAGCAGCGATCATACCTCTATTGAATGAGTAATAAGGAAGGCTTTTAAATTTTTTCCTCACCTGCGGTAGTCATGACAGCTGATGGAAGTACTGAATTTCTAAGGTCTATAACAAATCAAAGCAAACACCTTTACTAAGAGTGAAAAGTGTATTTATTCGTCTTTTTTTAAAAAGAGGATGATTCAAGGGCTTAAATGTGAGAGAGTGCATCATGCTTATTTTCCAAGTAATCTTTCAATGCATAAACCCAGACAGGTGGTCTGGCAAGAAACAAAAAGCAGCTGACGTAACAGGGCTATGCAATCCCTAGGGAAGGTTTTGGGGCTAAAGGGTCTGAAGCCCCTGGAACCTCCAGTATGTACCTCACCTAAAGAGAAGCAGTGAGCTACCTAGTTTTAACCCATAAAAACAGATGCGTCTTATCAGCATGCAGGTTGAAATAGCCTATATGACCTGGTGGCGGCACCTGCATGGCTCCATCCACGATGCCTTCACCTGTGCTCCCATGGCTGACTCAGTGCCCGCCTCAGGTGGTCAATCAGAGGTTCAGGCCATGATTCAACAGTTCCCATACAGTTGAGGATGTTGGCTGTTTCCTTAAGCAGAATGTTGAACCATTAATAGGGATGTTGTTTTTAATTACCAGCTCAGTGCTGACAGAGCTATATTGAAATGCCAGCTAAAGTGTCAGGAATACTCCTCAAGGTTAAGGTTTAGTTATGTTTGGGTTTAGTTATGATGGATTACATCACCAGACTATCTTTTCATTGTGTTTGCTCTGAAGTCATAGCAGCAGAAAAGGATACCTTACTATGCAAACAGAGGATTACCTTACTTTTGCAAGATCATTTCTCTAATAGCTTTAGAGATTATAGATACACCCCTAACATAACCCAAGTTATTTTGTTTTCTAAAACTTGTTCTACCTTCTGAAGCCACCATGATAAAAGCTTGGGATAAGGCTTCATTAGATATATTTTCTTTGAGGAGGGGAAAAACAATCAAAGTAGTTCTTAAAAGAAGTGAGGCTTTGTTTAAAAAAATTACTAAAAGGCTGAAAGTTTAGTTTGGTGTCACACTGTGCATTTGTATGGCACCTTCACAGAACACAGCCAAGAATTAATGTAATTTCCCTCCTTTCTGTCACATCTAAATACATTAACATTTTTATACAGAGTGGAGCTATCTTAGTATAACCCACAGGCAAGAGTGTAGACTTCTTTAATTGATGGCTCTCTCATTTGAGTACATTTCTACTAAACTGCAAATTGTGTGAAATGAGTCATTTTGGAGAAAATTGATCATTTATCTTCCATCCCTCTGAAGTAATACCTCAAGGGGACTGAGCTTTGGTTCTCAATACAGTCTTTGCTGAAAAACATACCAATAAGTATATCCACATCTGAAAGTGAATACAGGTGCAAGTAGTTACCAGTTTACCTGGTGTACCAAAAAAGGCTGCTCGGAGTCCAGCAGTTCAATTATATTGTTAAGGTGCAAAGAGCATATACATTAGAAGGAAAGAAAGAAAGGTTTAACTGTGCATCTACACCTGAATATGAGGCATGCACAAGAGGGTGCTAAAGTCAGTCTGCGCTTTTTGCCAGCCACACTGCAGGATTACTCACTGAGAAATGCATAGTTAGAACAGCTCACCAGTGCTGTGTAGATAAATGAGGGTACTTTTGGTTATGGGAATGGCAGGAAGATACTGCCTAAAAATAGCAAGCATCTTTTGTTTGCGTAGAAGTTTCTTCTTAACTAGTTGAGTTTACTCAGGTGTTTCTGGCAGCCTTCTTGGCTCACTTAGAGGCTTGAGCTAAGAAATCTGCCAGAAAGTTCAAGCTGTGTGACGTGTACAATACTCCCATACAGTTACCATTTATTCTGCATTTTAAATAACAAAGTATACATGTGTTTAATGTTCTTAACATTTCAGATGTGTCTTATCTATGAAAAACTCACCAAAGGAAACCAATATTTCTTCTGATGAAATACTCCGTATTTCATTCCCAAGGAAGGAAAACAGACATATGACAACATCATACGTGCCTGGTGGGTCCCTTGTAACATCAAGCACAGATCTGACAATAGAAACCTTCACTGTCTTGTGAGTCTTTTTGTTCAGTAGACATTTCTGGAGAAGAAAAAAATAAACAAAAACACCAAGCAAAGCTGCTAATCCCTTTCATTGCACTTTAAACTATAAATCAGAATGGTGCTAAATGCTGTAAGTGAAGAGCAAGCTCATGTGGCTGAAAGTTTCTTGTCTGAGATGCTATTCAAAGTGGTAACCCAGATGGACATCTACATGCTCCCATTGACAGGAGTGGTTTAGCAACCAATGCTTTTGCTGCTAATTATTTCTATGGTTATGTCATTGACCTATTCATGAGTTTTATTACCTCCAGGCTGCTGTCAGGTTTTCCTTGCTCCACGTACCACACAATGCTTGGCTTGGGAAACACCTTTCTCCCTGTGCAGCTCATGTTAGGCTGTAGGGCAGTAAAAGCCAATTGTTAGCCTCCAGCGTTTCTCACTCGTCTGCCACTGCTGAATTCCAACATCCACAATAGACAGAGCCTCTCCTACAAACTTAGTTACTTACCATCCTGCATGGCAAGGAAGTACTTCCTTCCTCTATTGTATTTCTTCTCCTGCCATATTTCTGATTGGAGACATAATTAAAGGAAAGCCAAGGGACACCCTCATCACCACCAGGGGCCAGGCTGAATAGTGGGCTCCCACATCCTTCAGTTCAGTACCTCAGGGACAAACACCCATACGGAGAAACACTAGCGCTAATAAAGGGCACAGCGCAGGGCCAACAATGAGATACTACCTGACTGCCATGCAACTTCTGCCTTTGTTAGTTGGATAAGGAGACAAATCCCATGAAAAAGGCTGCCTAGTATACTGATACACCGAATACACAAAATCAGATACCTTTCTAGAGAGCATCATAAATAAGAGGTTTCTGGAAGTCACAAGAAATTGCATGCTTTAGATGCAGTAGTTCTGGTTGTATGTCAGTTGCTTCAAAAATCTGCATTTGTACTCACTTCACTTTCTCCTTAAGCAATAAAAGGGAAGGACTGGAGAGATTCAAAATCAAGGCTGGATGAAGAGATGTGTACTAGCAGGGTGGGAGATCTTCATGCTGCCTGGATGTTCCCAATTACATTTACTTAGCAGCTTACGATACTAAGAGAAATTGCTTTTTCCCACTAAACAAAGACATTCATACTATTACTCATGCAGCACAAAGACCTTTGCACTCACAAGCAAAACAAGTGGTATACACTTTTAGCGGAATGCAAGTTCGATATATTGCAGGCAATGCAAGTCAATCATTCAGTATGAAGACTGGAACTATCCAACTGAAACTCTGCATTGGTAAATAGCCACTGAACTTACAGCGTAATTGCTTTCTCTTCTTCTCATTAATCTCTTGTTGTTCAACTATTTTTAGTTCATAATATTTTTATAGATGTTTACTATGAAGAAATATAAATCTGCCATCCAAAATAGATTTAAACCTGACAATAAAGTGTAGAAAACAGAAGGAAAAGAGTGAACGTTTGTTTGGAAGTGAAGAACGGACACACACTCTTGAAAGACTTCCTATCATCTGGCCCCATGATAGCAACACCCCTTGCTCTGCTCGGCAGGACTGTGCAAACAAGTGCCTGCAGTGTTCAATACCACAAGTGAAGATAAGTCACCAGGAAAATTACAGTGGTTTTGCAGAACTGTCTGAGCATACCTTGTTCGAAAAGGCATGGATATGGACAGTACAAGGCTTTGCCTGTCCACAGACACACTTTCTGAGGAGAAATTTCTTAATTTGGGATGCTTGTAGATCAAAAACTTCAACCTGGATGGAGGCAATTGGAAGCAAAGCATAATAACAAGAGCGGCTTGCTAGTCAGTCTTAACGTCTACAAATATGTTCTGTGCTAAGTTCAGCCAGCACTGTACAGCAGACTTTCCATTTAGGTTTTGCTGTTATGAAGCAGATGATCAAAGAAAGTCTACAAAGTATACACATAAGTAAGCATTCAGCTCTAAATAAGGATCCTCAAACTTGGATCTAGTCACTCCATTGATATTTGGTTATTCCAGCTGTGTTGTGCTTGTAGCACGATACATTATGCCTGGCAAGACCATCACTTTCTCACTGACACTGTAGGTAACTTGGGAACAACCCTAAGCTCCAGCCATAAGTCAGAGTAGCACCGCATCCACTTGAACTACATGGCAAGAACTCAGAGGAACTCTTGCCCAAAATGAACGTTCCAGGGGGATCTCTCAATCAGTCCTCATTTCTATGATCCTGAAGCTCATCTCAGAGTCAGAGATGAAACAATGCCAAGTTTTACTAGAAAATGCAGTTGATAGTGACATCCAAAATACACCTCCTCGCCCAAAGTCAGAATTGGTGATATTCGTGTTATTCCTCGCAGCCCCAGTCATGGTGGCAAACGATCTGCTCAATCTCTCCTGGAGCTTTCAGGCTCTCCCTATGAAGAAGAGTTTTCCTAATGTCTAACCTAAATCTTTCTTTCACAGTCTATGCCTTCTGCTTCAGGAGTCTATATGTATGCGTCAAAAAGGCTTTTCCATTCGCTTTTTGCTGCAACCTTTCACAGAGGTGAAGAATCATAGCCTAAAGAAGAAAAGTCTGAGAAGTCCAAAGGAGATCAGTTTTAATTCTTTCCCCAGCAGATTTTGTTTAGACCCCTCATTTTTCATAATCAGTGAGAATGGTTAATGTGGTCCACGGTGTTCCCTATTAACCTTTCTGAGCTTGCCAGTTTCTCCACACTGTCTGCGATCCAAAATGGCAATGAGAACATTTCCTTGGAAACTTTCTACAATTGGAACATAGCCATTAAAATGTTGTAAGTTTTTACTTGAAACTTAAAACAAATTTTGTGACATGGTAGTTTCCATGTCCTAGTGTGACAGATACTATTGCAAAAGAGGAATGGTTGCCTTTTAGGAAAAAACAGTGCTATTTTCTGACTAGCTGGCTATGAAGCATGTTTAATTCAAGCCCAAGGAAAGGACCACCTGCAAATGATTTGTATTTTCTGTCTTGCTTATTTCTCAGAAGCTGACTAGCTACAGTGTCCCTGGTTCCTTACCTTTCCTTCCCTATGCAATATTATTCCCTTGGATAAATATCATGATTGCCATTGCTTCATTTTTGTTCCCCCCCCCAAAAAAAAAATTTACAAAATCACTTATACCTTGAGTAAATAGCTAGTTCCTAACCTAAAAATAAATAACTGAACATGATTCTAAAGCTCTAAATTTTCCATCGTGTCTCTTGAGAGACCTGCATCCCCCTGCATGACTGCTGACCACTTACAGCCTCTCCATCCTGTCCTGGAGCCTTCCCTGTGGCTAATACAAGGACAGACATTAACATCCCATGGAGAATCCCTCAGCTAGCTCCCATTTGTGCTAACAGAAGCAGCATGCTGCTACAGGGACAGGATTTGCTCAGAAGCAGGGATGTGAGTCATGGACAGCGGCTAAGTGACTTCCAGCTGCTGTGCAAGCTCACTGTTTGCAAGGTGCCAGCCGAGCGCTCCCATAGGCCAGTAGAAATTGCAGGGCAGGTTGGAAAGCAAACAAAAACGTATTAATGAAATGGGTACTGAAGGTCACAGTAACAACTTCTAATGAGACTTAATGGCCTTGTTTTGTAAAAAGAGTGCAAATTAAATCCTATACGCACCCACATACCTGGCAAGATAAAAGCTTACACAATCCAATTTGAGGTCAAAGAAGGGGTTGGAATCATATATCAGCAGCTACTACCACAAGATCTATGATGCATTTCCCTACCTTTCAAAATATGCAAGGGTAGCTTTAATAAAGCTAGCTAAAACCATCCTGCTATCACAGCTGATAGCAGGGCATCAGTTCCACCTGTTGGTTCCTCCAGGTGTTTGCTGATCAAAACCATCTGCAAAAGCTTAAGCCATTGCCTGCTGTGCCTCAAAATGTCTGTTGATGGTGAGTAACCAACTTCTCATCGTGTTCTATTACCCAGGCAGTTGTATGACAGTGTTACACCACAGACACTTCCTGCTTGGCCAAGAAGCCCAAACTTCACCTTCGCGTCAAAGCAGCACATTTCTGATGACCACAAGGAATGGAAAATGTGTTTTAGTATTTTATTTTGTTTGCACAATATTTCTGTTCCAGGCACAGCTGACTGTATGGATACAAGCTATCGGGCACCATAAGCCTTATTTTCCTTGCATTTCTGATTTACCCATTGGTTTGCAGCTATGTTGAATGTTAAGTAAGAACTGCTGAAACTGTGGTAGCAACATGTCTCAAAAGCCTTGAATAAATCATGTTTCTGGCCCCTTCTGAGCCTTAAAACTGGACTGGAAACAAGTGAAGACCCTGGATTACTTAAGAAACCTGCAGTTCTTTCTCTTTCTGACATAAATCTCATATAATTCTCCACCATTAATATCATTTGCTTTTCTTTTTTTTTTCTAACCCTGTTAACTCATACAGGGTCACCTCAGTTCTTTACTTTCCTCCCTGAGGTAACGAGTTCAGGTTTCACTGACATTTTTTACAGCTAATCCACCTAGGACTCTTTCTCCCTCTTCTTCTAATTTCCACTTTTTTACCTAGTGTTACTGACTGGTTATGCCTGGATTGACTTATTGGCATGGTTTAACCCAGCAGGCAGCTAAACACCACGCAGCCTATCGATCACTCCTTCTCCTCCCAGCAGAATAGGGGAGAGAATCAGGGAAAAAAAAGAAGTAGAACTTGTGGGTTGAGATAGAAACTATTTACTAAGACAGGAAAGGGAGAGAGAAATAATAGTAATGATAATTTGTATACATATTTACAAAACAAATGATGCACAATGCAGAAGCTCACTGCCTACCGACTAGGCAGTCTTCAAACAGTGGCTGCCCTCCCTGACCAACTCCCCTCGGTTTTATAGTTTTTTCCACATGATGTCATATGGTACGGAAAATCCCTTTGTCCAGTTTAGATCAGCTTTCCTGGTTCTATTCTCCCTAAGCTCCCTGTGCCCCCCAGTTCCCCTAACTGCCAAGACGGCATGAAGACCTGAGAAACTAGAATGTCCTTGGTTTTGTACAGCACTGTTCAGCAACAACTAAAGCATTGGTGTGTTATCAACATTGCTTTTCTCCTACAGTCAAAACTTAGCATCACACCAAATGCTGTGAAGAGTATCAGCTCTGTCCCAGCCGAAATCAGGACGCCTATATTTAATACACCTATATTTAATAATCATGGCCTTGTGTTTTTCTGAACTTAAGGTACATTTTGGGTGGAATTTCCTTTTTTTTTTTTTTCCCCCCCTTTCCTTTCTGCTTTTTGTTTGAAGGATTCTCCTTATCAGAAAATTAATGTCTTAAGACATTCACAATACAAACTGTAGTGGGGCTGTCAGAGGACAGATATGTATTTTCATATGTAAGAAAACATATGGTAAAAGCATGTTTTCTAACATGAGCAGAAGGTTAGCTAGTACACTAACTAATATTGAATCTGGTGTTGGTTCTTTGGGGCTTTTGATGAGAATAAGTATGTATTTCTACTTCTGTGTTGGGTGCTGGCCTTTGCTTTTTCAGAAGATATGTTTTCTGGATAACTATTCTGGAAGGCAGCTTTCAAGCACAGCTCTGAATTACCAAGTACATCTTTTTCATTTAACAACTCAGCCTCTGTTAACTGTTTGACATTCATTTGTCTTTACCAGTGGTTTGGGTCTAGCAGAAATTCAATGTTTAGTTTAGCAGCTTCTATTGCTGAGCCTTTACCAAAAGGAGAAATCAATATTTGGCAAAGTTAGATGTGAGAAGACCACACATTTTCTCAGAAATTTGTACCTAAAAGAGCTCCATTCTAGGAAAGACATATTACAAACATTTCAGTCCAAAAGTACCCTCTTCAGAAAAGCTCTCTTGATTGAACACCATCTTCTACTCAACCTATCAAGACTCTCAACTTCATTGAGAGACTCGCACTTGCACTCCCTATCCTTCTATATCAGTCATACCCAGGCCATCTGTGAGCAAATGTCACTGCTGTCCCTCAGACCT